>PISX010000936.1:187810-225999 GCA_004024625.1 Mellivora capensis
CAAGATTTCATTTCTTTTGATGGCTGCATAGTATTCCATTGTGTATATATACCACATCTTCTTTATCCATTCATCTGTTGATGGACATCTAGGCTCTTTCCATAGTTTGGCGATTGTAGACATTGCTGCTATAAACATTCGGGTGCACGTGCCCCTTCGGATCACTACGTTTGTATCTTTAGGGTAAATACCCAGTAGTTATGTATTTCTATGTCTATCTATATGTATCTACCTATCTGCTACTATCTTCTATGGCTACAAACATCACTCTTATATTTTGTTAAATTGGCAATAATTAAGATGTTTGTTAATATAACCTAGAGGTATAGCAGTTGTGTAACACAAAATTGAGAACTACACACACACACACTCCTTGTTGACTGACATTTTAGTATTCTGTGTTACTTAAAAATAATTTAGGTATACAAAGTCTAATTCACTCTGATTAGCATTATCTCATGATCTTAAAGGTAAATGAAGATAGTGACAGTTATGTGTAAGCTGATATATACCACACAATATAATTATTATTAACATGAAAAGCATTTGTCATAATTATGATTCAACTTAATTGAACACATAATTTAAAGTTTTTCATAATCTTAAACATTATGTGAAAATATTGTCATATTGAACTTCTAAAACATAGAAGTTTAGGTAGTTTTGATAAACTGGTCTCTTTTTTTACAGACAGAGACACCTGGGTGGCTCAATTGGTTGAAAGTCCAACTCTTCGTTTCGGCTCAGGTCAAGGTCTCAGGGTTGTAGGAAAGAGCCCTGTATTGGGCTTTCCACTCAGCAGGGAGTCTGCTTGAGATTTTCTCCATCTGCCTTTATCCCACCTGCCCACTCTTCTCTATTGAATAAATAAGTGAATCTTTTTTAAAAAGACACATGTGTTACAAAGATAAAATTTATCCATGTTTTTATTTATATCACTTCTGTAATTGTCACCTAGATGAAAAATATGAGCAGTACTGTGAACCCATACCACTTTACTGTGTTGAATAATTTTCATATACTAATCCAGACTTTTGTATCCAGCTTGCTTGAATGGCAGAACCATATAGATGCTATCAGCAGGCCCTTTGTCTTCTGCCTTTCAGTTGCCTGTGCTCTAACACTCAGTGGCCTGTCCTATTGTCAGTTAGCAGTCCTTGCCTCATGACTTCTGGGTCATGCTAACAGCTTCCTCCTCTTGTCCCTTCTCACCTCTTTAGGGCTAAATATAATGGGTTCCCAGATATTATTAGTCACAGGAACAGTACCATCCCTTTCTTTTACTCCCTTCCACAATCTTTGTATGTACTTTCTTTGTACATACTTCTTCCTGAATTAACAGATTTTAAGTGTCATCTCTTTCCTGCAAGGACTCATATATAGCAAAAAAAAAGGTAGGAATGGCCAGAAAAAATTATAAAAATAATAATGGGGCCCTAGACCTAAGTGTTAGCAAAATTACTTTAAAGCTAAATTATTTAAAACAGTGAAGTAATGTTTCATAGAGAAACCCAGATCACCATGGATGTGTATTAAAATAAATTTATATATATGTAGGATTTCCATAACATGAGGTTGGATATTTAAAACAGTAATAAAAATACCTTTCAAAAAGTTGGAAATTGACATCATGCTGTACACCAGAATAAATTCCAAAGGAATCAAGGATATCCATGTAAAAAATGAAATAATAAACTATTAAAGGAAACAGCAAGAGATTTATTTTCCCCATCCTTAAAAAAAGCTTTTCTAAGTATAACACAAATTCCAGAATGTACAAAAGATAGAAAAAGTGTTACATTTCACTACATCAAATCTAAATGTATACTGTACTTAGAAAAACCTTTCACATGTGGCATGCGGCCAAAAGTAGGCACCAAGAAGGGAAACAGGCACAAAAACGTATTATCCCACTTGCTGGAGGCCCACTGCTGGGGCCATGAGAGGTACAGCGGCTCTGGCTCTCCTAGCTCACTGGACACAGATGCACTACCCAAGCAGCTGCAAGTCTCCAGAAGGGTTCTGGTACAAAGGATCTTGCTGTCCTCTGGACCTAGCTCTTGTGGCTCCATTTCCCCTTGATGAGGGTTCAGAGCTCTGAACTTGCCACTTAGAAAACATTGTCAAGATTGTCTGCACACGGGGTGCCTGGGTGGCACATTTGGTTGACTATTGGACTCTTGATTTCAGCTAAAATCCCTGTTTTGAGTATTTATCTAAAGGTATCCTTTGCCTCAGCAGACTTCTGTTTGTCTAGTGCTTTAAAGTGTCATCAGAGGCCATATGTCAGATGCTCTCTTCCGAATACCATGGACTTGATTCAGTTTCTACACACTGTGTAGGTTTCTCACATTCCTATCGGTTTTTCCCTTATCCCACCTTAAACCATGAATGTTTTTTGGTTAATGTTGCTGTGTATGTTGAATGAGATAGAACAAACAGAGGCAGTTCTAGTTCCTATGAATGAGAATGACTGAAAACTGGCTTGAGTTACTTTAGCTTCCTGTCAGACCGTGAAAGAGGCAGTGTAAAGGAGACATACAAAATTAAGGGGACCAGGAGACTTGGACCTCCAGTGACTCCCTTTGTTCCACATGAAGTACCTCCAACATTTTATGATTTCACAAGGTAATGCCAAATAAGGGATGTATCTTGTCAGAGGAAGCAAGAAGCTGGCATCATGTCTTTCTCTCCATATTATATTAGGTGAAAAGATGTCACCATTAAAAGGTTAGTGTTAGGGCCCCCTGGGTGGCTCAGCTGGTTGAGCCTCTCACTCTTGCTTTCAGCTCAGGTCATCATTTCATGGGTTGTGGGAGGGAGCCCCACATCAGTCTCCTCACTCAGCAGGGAGTCTGCTTGAAAGATTCCCTCCTTTTGTCCCTTCCCCTACACGTTCTCTCTCTCTCTCTCTCTCTCTCTCAAAATAAATAAATAAATATTTAAAAATTTAGCCTTATTAATATGGAAATGAAATATTTCAGTGCCACCACACCAAAATTTTTATTTTTAATTTCAATTCCAGGGCAGAAGTCTGCTCATGGCCTGCAGCCTGAGAGCTGTTTTATCATTCACTTGCCACAGACAGAAACCTGTTTACCTATCCCACACAGAAACACACAGCTCCTGTGTCAGAATTACTGTTAAGAGGAAAAGCTGAATGAAAACAGACTTGCTTTCACAGAGCACAGGAAATGTATGCCAGTCACATATGCCTTCTTGAACTGGCATGATCCATTCTAAGGACCATTGCACATTTTAAAAAATCACATCTCTTTAAAGAAAAAATAAAGGTAAAAGTAATGAAAAAAAAAGTAGATGTCAGAGGTAATAGACTTAATTCTTCAAGTATATGGAAAATTAAGATAAATGCTTTATTTTTACTTCAGAGCACTTAACTAGTAAAGCTCTATCAAAACAGGTGCTGTATAAAACAGTGGTTATAAAATAGAGTTCATAACAACTAAGAATATAGTTGCTAAAATAAAATAATGAGAGGTAGAATTTCACATTGAGAGTATCTCCTAGAAAATAGCTTTATAAATAAAGCTATGAAAAGTATTAGAAATATGTAAAATATAGAGTATTTAAATTCTTGAATAGCTGCTGTGTTCTCTCTAGAGAGAGAAAAACCAAGAAATTGGAAAATAAAATACTAGAAAAAAGTATCCTATAACAGAAAAAAGAAAATATCATCAAAATGTAAGGTCTTACTGAATACCGAATTCAATCAAAGAAAGAACAAGATCCACATATAAACATCCCATGATTTCATAACACCAATGACAAAAAGTTCTTAAAAATTTTTAAAGGATAAAAAAGAAACTGTCTTACTTATTATTGGCAATTCTGAATGAAGAACACATAGGAACAGTGATTTGCAAAGTTCTAAGAAAAGCATTTAAAATCGAGAATTACCTAACCAGCAAAATGAATATATTTTCAGATATGCAATGAATTATATAGTTTACTTCCAAAACATACTTTTTTGAGAACTTACTGTAAGCTTTTCTTCAGCAGAATGAGATTAAAATAAAGAGAGAGGAAGGCATGGGACTCAGGAAGCAGTAGGTAGATCACAGAGTAGCAGGTTAAGAAATTCTCTTGAACAATGTGTACCAGTCCTGAAAAATGCAGTTCTTTGAAGTAGGAGGACAAAGGCCTTTGGGAAAGATTTCTTTGTAGAAAAAAGGTAACATGCTCTCACGAACTCCATGTATGACTTAGTATGACTCAGAAGATAGAAACACTCATGTATATAATTGATTTTTTCATTCAATGAACATTTCTTGAACACATACTTTATTCTACACCCTTCTGTATACACAGCAGTCGGAACAGGGGGAGACAGAGAAGCTGTGTTTTCAAGGAGATTATATTCTACTTGTAGGAGATAGAATACACAAGCAAATAAACTTAAGTGTGTCGTTACAGTGGATTTGAAAGGAAAAGCGAGCACAGTGAGTGAATGACAGTGCTGCTGTTGAATAGGATTGAGACATGCTCATAACCACTACCTTGGGCTGAAGCCTAAAGTTGTAGGAACATGAAAGAGGACAGTGCATTTATAGTGTAGAGAATAAACCAAAATGCTGGAAGAAAAGAAAATAGAAACGTATTGAGGGACCTCCTATGACCATAAGGCCATGATGAATACGGGATTTAATTCTGAATGAGATAGGAGACCCATGGATGACACTGTTGGGGTTACTCTGTTGTATGTAAAGTGGATTGTTAGGGGGAATGAGTAGAAGAAGGAAAACCAATAAAAGGACTTTGAAAATAATTCTGAGGAAAGATGATTGATCGTTACTTGGCATAGAGTTTTAATAAGGGAAATGACAAATAGATTTGAGATATGATTTAAAGGTATAGCAGAGGCAGGAGTTTTGGTTCGACTGGATGTGTAGGAGAGAGAGAAGAGTTGAGATTGACAGCAAAGTATTGCATGTGAAGAAATGGAACAACACAGTGTCCATTTAGTGGGACAAGGAGAGGAAAATGAAAAGCACATTTGAGGGAACAGGGTACAGGCAGTTGGATAATATAAGGTTGGGGTTCGTGAGAGGTATTCGAGATAGAAATAGACCTTTCTCTCTCTCTCTCTCTCTCTCTCTCTCTCTTTCTTCAAGAAAAAATGAAAGCATTTATAAAATTTAGGGGGAAAACAATGTTAAAAGGCATCCATGGTCCAAATATGTATATGTAATCTTGATGATGGTAATGTTTTACTTCATATAACTTAGGGCCAATACATGTTATCCAAAGAAAGGATCAGTAATCCTGACACACTACTCGATTGTTCACTGAACACTATTTTTGCAGTCATACAACTTGCATTATATTGAATTTGCAGTGGCTTTAATTTTAAGCTTTGCAAATTTATAGGCAAAGCAAGAAAGTTATGATTATGGTTGAAGAAGAAAATGTAGGATTTAACAACCTTGACAAGTGTAAAAGTAAAACTGTAGGTGACAGATGGTGGGAAATGAGAGAGGATAAGAATGTGGGGGATGCATGGAGGCAGTGACATCCTCATCCTACACGGAAGAGAGTCAAAAGCCTTAAGTAAATTTTATAGCAGAAGAAATTGAGGAGTGAAGACATTACTTACATTGTCTAGTTTCCCAGAGCAAGAACTAGTTAGGATCATCAGCTCTTTGGAGACATGTGCATTAGGTGATAGAATTGAAATTTCCTCTTGAGGCATTGTTTGTTTGTTTGTCTAAAACCAATCAAAACATGGAATTATAAGCATATATTTAAGGTCTCATGTGTTACAGTTTAAATTTTAGAAATTCCAAAAAAGTTATATTGGGAGTCAGTTGTAAATTATGGAGTGGAGAAGAAAATTTTCTGTATATATTTCAAAATAAGCCCTGTTGTATTTTGGCTTTTAATATTAATATAAATTATTTAAAAATTGATGAGAAAGTTATTTACATTGTAAATCTATAAACCTTTACTAAATACTAGGAAGAATAATGTAGGATTAGAAAAGATGTAAGGATTTTAAAATATTTCAATTGACACAATACAAAATTTTAATTCTTTCCCTATCTGGATGTTTGCTAGCACTGCCAAGATTTGTCCCATTTCACATTCATTCAATAACCTAGACAAGTGCACTTAACCATCAGAAGTTATAGGCCATAAACTTTGACCAAATGTTGTTATAAAATTGTAGTAGTGTATTTGATATAAGGCCTTGTAAAAACAGAAATAGTCTTATGGCCCTACGTACTTGAAAAATGTTAAGTGTTATGTTGAAACTGTCTTCAGCATGATAAGGAAGACAGGACTGTGTTTACATTCCTGTTTCATGTTTACATTCCTGTGATCACACACAAGGGCACTCTTCATAGTACCCAGTAATATGTATACCTTGATACATAGGTACACCATATATGTAATAGTGCTCATTGTTCTCATGCTTCCAATTCCTCTCCCCCTGTTTACTAACGTAAAGCAAGGATTTGCACGAGAATGGCTTATAATCCTTTACCCGCACCGCAAGTAAGATTTCGTTACTTAGGATAACAATAATAACAAAAAATATGGAAAGGCTAGACCCAAGTAATTAAATTTCCCCAGAGAAATATAGGGTGGCTTCTCTGTTGAACGGAAAGCATGTCATTCTCTTTAGCAGTAATGTCCAAGCTGCCTCTGCCGTTTCTGATTCAAACTTGGCCTAGAATTTAATTACTGCCTTAACTTCATGGAGATCTTTGCCTGGCTTTTTGCATCCCCGGCCTAAAGTACTTTTGTGTGTGTGGTTCCTTCTTACATACCAGCAACACAAAAACTGGCTTCCTGAACAGCTTTTTCCTTTCGTGTCCAACACAGGAAGTTTGACAGTGTGAACCCTTTCATTAGCGTCCCCACAAATAATAATTATAACCTTTTTTTTTCATGGTGATATTCTGGTGGTTGAGGTGATAAGTGACATCACTCTTCAATTGAGATTCTCCATCATAAGGAGAAAGACTTGATCCAACAGCGTTTAAAAAAAAAAACAAAATTTAAGGTAACATAACACCCCATCGAAAAGGTATAAACATTCGACTGGAAATCATGTAGGTTTACCTTGAGATTAGTAGTCTGTGTCATAGCTTCCAAAATAAATCTTACCCTCTTACAATCACTTCTAGTCACACTTAGTTTAATTGGAATATCTACCTCATATTCTAGTCCTGATTTTAAGTAGGTTCTTCATGTCAGATTCAATTAACATCATCCAACATCGCCATTTTTAAGGTGAAATTGCTTCTTCGTATGATGATCCTGTTGAACTAATAGATTAGCTGGGCTTGTTCTCAGTACCTGAATTCTTTGACTTCCTTTTCTGTCTTACTGTACATCTTAATCTAACATTTTCTTGTAATTTGTATATTTTAATTCTTCCTTGCACACCATTGTCTTTTGGACTTGGGTCATCTTTTACGCCAGAACCAGAACAATTCAGTAGACATCTATTTACAACATAAATGTGCAAGCAGCTGCATTATGATTGATTTTATTCAGAGTTAGCACATCCTTGCTAAGTTATTTTTTATTGCACTGTTAAAAAGTTCAGCAAACCTGACAGAGAAAATCAAATTTGGTCAGCCCTCTTGTAAAAAGTAACTTATCATCAATATGGAGGTGCAGATATCTGTTCAAGATGCTGATTTCATTTGCTTTGACTATCTACTCAGGAGAGCAACTGCTGGGTCATAGGATAGTTATGGTTCTATTTGTAATTTTTTGAGAAACAGTCATACCGTTTTCCATAATGGTGTTACTAATTCACATTTCCACAAAAAATGTATAATGGTTCCCTTTTCTTCAAATCCTTACCAGCATTTGTTATCTTTCATTTTGTTTTGATTTTTTATGCTAGTCCCCCTTCCGATATAAGAAATAATTGTGGTTTTGATTTGCATTTCCCTAATGATTAATGATATTGGAGTGTCTTTCCATGCACTTATTAGCCAAATATGTGCTCTTTAGAAAAATACCTTTCTCTTTTGCCCATTTTAATTGAATTATTAACTTTTTTCTTATTGAGTGGTATGAGTTTTTTTATATATTTTGAATATGAACCCCTTATCACCTAGATGGTTTGTCTCCCATTCTATAGATTGCTTTTTCTTTTTTGCTTATTTTATTTAAATTAATTAACATATTGTGTATTATTAGTTTCAGAGGTAGTCTTCAGTGATTCATTAGTCTAACATAATATGCAGTGCTCATTACATCACCTGCCCTCCTTAATGTCCATCACCCAGGTATCCCATCCCCCCACCCCCCCCTCCCTTCCAGCAACCCTCGATTTGTTTCCTATGATTAGGAGTTTCTTGTGGTTTGTCTCCCTCTCTGGTTTCATCTTGTTTTATTTTTCCCTCCATTCCCCTATGATGCTCTGTTTTGTTCCTTAAATTCCACATATTGTAGATTGCCTTTTCATTTTATTGATTGTTTGCTTTGCAGGAGCTCTTTAGTGTGGTATAGTCCCAGCATTTTATGTCTGTTGTTTTGGTGTCTTATCCAAGAAATCATTGCTAAGACCACTGTCAAGGAGCTTTTTCCCTATGTTTTCCTCAAGATCTTTTTACAGTTTCAGGTTTTACATTTAAGTTTTTCATCCATTTTGAGTTAATTTTTGTAAGCAATATAACGTAAGAGTCTGGTTTAATTTTTTTGCATGTGGATATCCAGTTTTCCCAATACCATGAATTGATGAGCCTCTCCCTCTACATTACGTGTTCTCTGCATCCCCATGTTCATTGTAGCATTATTCGCAGTAGTCAAGATATAGAAACAATCTTTATGGCCTTTGACTTATGGATAAAGGTAATGGGATATAGCTAAGGGAATCTTACTCAGTTATGAAAAAGAAGAAAGTCCTGCTATTTGTGACAGCATAGGTGAAACTGGAAGCCATTATGGCAAGTGAAATAGTGAAATAAGCCAGACAGAGAAAGATAAATGCTGCATGGCATCACTTTTATGTGGAATCTTAGAAAAAATAAAAAAGCCTGTTTCATAGCAATAAAGATCAGAATGGTGGTTGCCAGGGACTGGGGAGAGGAGCAAGTGTAGGTCAAAGTGTACAAACTTCCAATTGTAAGAAGAGTAAGTTCTGAGCATCTACTGTAAAGCACAATTACTACAGCTAATAATATGGTATTGTATAATTGGAAGTTGCTCTGAGTAAATCTTAAGCACTGTCACCACCTATCCCAAACAAGAGTTATGGATTTGTTAATTGTCTTGATCTTGGTAATCATTCCACAATGTATATATCAAGTCCTCATGTTGTACACTTTAATATATACAATGACATTTTTCAGTTACTCCTCAATAAAGTCAGGAAAAAGGAATTTATCAGCTAGTATGGAAAATAGCCTTGCTTTTCAGACACAGTATATATTTGTATCTTTGATAGCTCCTTAAATGAAATCTGGATTTCATTTAAGATCTATCCACATGGATAGATGTGGAATCGGTACATGCTGTTTATCTTGTGTTATCACATCTTAACACTGCCCTTTAGATTTGGGTGTTTTGAATATGTTAAAGACATTACAAAGTTGTTTTAAACAGAATTGAAAATCAGTGTCTCCCTTTCAAGAAAACTGGACTAGATTAACAAAACATGATTCAGTGTCTGGACTCATATTCTTAATATGCCTTCTGCTCTGTGTTGCTGGATTCACGTATGAGCCCGTATTTCTGATTTTACCATATTAACGTACTAAGGATGGAAACCTCCAGTACCACTCCAAAAGAGAATTTGAATTTAATTGCATGTCTTCCCATCATTAAGACAGGTCTTAGCTTCCCCAAAAGGACTGAAAACAAACTGAGCCACTATTTTAAAAAATGTTTAATAGCCTCTGTTGATTCTTTCACTCATTTCAGACACCTCTGCTCATCTAGAGGACTAATTGGGAGTTACATATTCTCTTTGGAATTCCCTTAGAGTCTTATTTGTTTTTCTAGGACATATGCCACCTTCCACATTATTAAGAATTTGCATTTTATAATCATCACATTTTTTGCTGTGGGATTAAAAGTTATTTGAAAATAGATACCATTTCTTATTCACCTACATACCTCAGTTGCCAGAGAACCAAATCTGTAGCATTAGATAAATATTGAACTGAGCTTAAACTTTCACTTTCCTTCTAGGCCTCATTAATATCTTCTCTTTTGTAGGGATAGTTCAACCAACATATCAGCTTGAACAATGTTATCGTTTTCTTTAGTATTATCTAAAATTAGTATAATCCTTTGTCTTAAGTGTTAAAAATAATAGGCCAAACAACGAATTCACTCAGGTCAGTCTACTATTTCTCATCTGGAATAAATAACTTCTGAAATAAAAATCCTAGTTAAAATTCTATAAAGACGTGTAAGAATGTCAAGGAAGTGCTACACTGTTGATTTTACATAAAATTGCTTAGCTTATTCCTAAAATCAGGTAATAAATTGTTAAAAATTTATCCAAGGCAAATCAAATTTCTGTTTTCCTGAATTTGTGGTGGAGGATGTTATCATATAGGACGAGTCACTGAAACTACCAATATTCCAAAACAAGCTGTTGTCTTTTGAATATTTTAAATTAACTGCTCTTCAACTTAAGATATAACTCCATTTTTAGTAATGTGACAAGCGAGGATAAACCCAATACCACAGATTCACTGCCTTTTCACAAGCTGAAAGTAGGTACTCATGTTTCTTCATAAGACATAGATAATAAAAGAAAGTTTAGAAACATTTAGATAGCATTTATCCAAAATATAAAACATAGTTCAAGATAATTAAGAATGTTAAATATAATATAGTTTATACCAAATATATTTATTAAACTATTTATTCATCCATGAATATGTATCCTGTAACTGTTTTGTGTCCCGAAACAGTCCTCACTTTCATGGAGTCCATACCTTAGCAGAGAAAGTGGATATCACACAAATAATAAGAAATATGATAAATACCAACAGAACTGTGGTTAATTATCATTATAAATGTGTGTGTTTCTATATTAAATATGTTGAAGGCATTTATGGGTTTTTAAAGCACCTAGTACACTGTCTTATAAACTGATGATAAATATTTGTTAAATGAACGAAGAAATCAATATATTACTGTAATAGTCATGTGGAGTGCCTAAAGGCTATAATGGTGTATGAGGAATGGCATACAGAAGTATTTTACCTGAAGGCTAGAATGCTTGCTCTTAAATTTTATTAGAAACCGAATAAGAAAAAATTCAGATTTTCAAGTAAAGAGTACTTAGTCTTAGAATAGATGTAGGAAAGCTTTCCAAAGAGTTGGTAGTCATTAAATATTATAATTTATTTCCAGATGAAGTTGTCAAATTCTTTTCACATGTCTTTGAGAATAAGAAAGGAGTTTCATCTGTTCAGGATACTTTAATTGTCTCTACATTATGCCAAAACATCTGCTAGTTTCAGTCAATAGTAAAAACTCCATACTGTCAATTCAAAGAATAAAACCAGCTCAATCATTTTTCTGGCATCTCATAGCTCAAGCAAACCTGTTGATTGACATTTTTATTTTTCACATTATTTTAGCTTAATGGTAACTTCAGGCTCTTGTAGTTCTGTCTGAGTGGGCTAAATTAAGTAAAATTTCTAAATGCCTTTTCTGCTATATATGAATTAAACTATTGTTTATTCATGATGGATGAATATAAAATATATGTTACCTTTATATAATCTAAATGAAGCATACTTTAAGTACCTTTAAAAACATTTAATGTGAGAAAATGCTAATGTCTATATTTAAGTTATAATGAAAATTGCTAGAACTTAAGACATTGTACTAAATTGTCACAGGTGAGTATATTTTATTATATTTCACTATTATACATAATGACATGCAACAACAACAACAAAAAACTCGGGAAGTTTTTTATACCAAAAGTGAGGAAAATGAGAAGGAAATTGCTGTTCATAATTAAGAGCTTGGTTGTTGCTCAGTGAATACCTGTTGGATAGATTAATTATTGACTGGCTGCTTTATATGTGAGACACTGATATTACATATAACAAGAAGTAATATTCTTAATCTGCTCATTCTATGTGCCTAAAACAATACTTCATCTAAAATCTTCAGCTAAGCGCTTTTCCAATGAGAAGAGGAAATTGATCAGCAGTGGTATATGGGAAAGAAAATGGCCACTTGTTTCATCCTCTCCTTGAGTTTTTACCTTGTGATCCTTCTTATTAGGTGATTATTTCTAGTGAACAAAAGAAATTGACTCCTTTTTATGTATGTTTATAAGTGTTTAAATAACCAATATTTAAATTTATAATTTAATTCAATTTTAAAATAATAGGCCTTTATGAGATGTTGCCTTACAACATTAGACTAAGGGCTTTACATTTCTTTCCTGGGAGTTATATTAACTTAATAGGGCAGTTACTCATTTTACAGATGAGGTAATAAAGATAAGAGGTCAGTGGTTTAAAAAAGTTAGGGATTAAAAACAATAGCTGCAAAAAAAAAAATCTTCCATGATCACTTATTCTTATAAAGTAATATGCCATTTTGATTAGAGCAATTCAGTTGATGTTACCTTGTATGTACTCAAGTCAAAGTGTCATTAGTAGCTGTAGAAGGTAAGAGTCAAAGATCAACCTTATAAAAGATTATTCATCGTTCATGTAAGGTTCAATATGAGTGTTTGAAACCTGTGAGTGGTTCTTCAAGGGATATTTAGATTCCCATGGTCCTTTTGGTTTGTGGCTCGGGCCTTTAGAAAAGTGACTTTCAAGACACTGTTTTTCTTTTCCTCAAGTCAGAGGCAAGGGGGGCATATATGTGTAGGATGATGAATGGAGTTTCTTAAGAGCCAGTACTGGAACCTACACACTTTACCTGCACTCACCTTTCACTTTTAATAACTCATTCATATGGATGTGCCGAAATGCGAGGGAGATGTGAAATGTATTCTAGCTATTTGCCCAAGAAGCATTGGGTTTCATGGGCATCTAGTGAGACTCTACCACAACCCATTCTTCTGTTCATCAAATATTTTATGCAGAGAACATACCCAAAGGGAAAACCCAGATTTCTTAGTCACTCATTCAGCTGCTGTGCCTTTTAAAATGGAGGAAGGAGACAGGAGCCAAGGAAAGTGGGCAACCACCAGTTGCAGGAAAAGGCGAGGAAATGAATTCTCAGCTATGGGCTCCAGAAAGGGACACAGTACTGACAACAATGTCATTTTGTACCAGTGGGACCTTTATTGGACTTCAAGTGCTATAAAATGATAAATGTATGCTGTCTTAAGTTACTGAATTTGTGCTAATTTGTTACAGCATCAATAGAAAACTATTATAACTCTCTCTCTCCCAAACATCTAGTATACAAAGGAGATGCGGGAACAGGATAACAGCAAAGCATCGCAGTTTGGGGAAGGAAAAAGTGGGAGATACCCAGCAGTATTGGCTCACAGCACTAATTTAGGCTTGACTGGAAGGCATTGTGATTTCACCTTTTTTCCTGGTAATTAGGAGAGTTGCCTAGTTACAGCTGATTTTGTTCTTTGATGGAAAATTCCTTGTTTTTAAGTAAGTGAGGCTCCCAGCTCCATCTTCTGCAAGGTTTCTCTTCTGTCATTATTCTATACCTAAAATGAGTTGTGGGGATTATAATTTCCTTCAGTATTACAAGTTTTTCTTGTTGTTTTTAGAAAGAGATAACGTGTGAGCAGGGTGGGGAGGGGGGCAGAGGGAGAGAGAGAATGTTAAGCAGGCTCCACAGCCATGGCAGAGCTTGTCATGGGGCTCGATCTCACGACCCTGAGGTCATGACTTGAGCTGAGTCAAGAGTCAGATGCTTAACTAACCGAGCCACTCAGGCACCCTATTACATGGTTTTTACAAGCTCCTTGCTTTGTAAATGAGGAACCATGATGTTTTTGTTAACAAAATCAAAACGAGGGGTGCCTGGGTGGCTCAGTGGGTTAAAGCCTCTGCCTTCGGCTCAGGTCATGATCTCAGGGTCCTGGGATTGATTGAGCCCTGCATCGGGCTCTCTGCTCAGCAGGGAGCCTGCTTCCCTTCCTTTCTCTCTGCCTGCCTCTCTGCCTACTTGTGATCTGTGTCTGTCAAATAAATAAATAAAATCTTAAAGAAATCAAAACCATATCTTTAAAAATCTTAATAGGCTTATTTTCTATTTGATTCCAGGTAGTTCCTATGTCTTTACCACACTGAAATTATTTTCCAGACAGAGCTAGAATATGCTGTGTTCTTTAGTTCTTTACTGATGGTGTGTTGGTTGTTTCCTAGACATTAAATCTCTTTGAGTTACTATGAGTTCATTTGGAAAGCAAGGATTAACACAGTAGCTGCTTTATGGGATTAACATGTGGATTAAATATGAAAATGTATATAAATCACTTAGCTCATGGCCAGATAAGCCATAAGTATTGAGAAAAAATTTAGCTGTTGATTACAGAACACTCTTTCTGTTTGAATTACCAACATTGCAAATTATCCTCACTAAGCTCTCTTAACTTTGGATGTGGAGGCTGCTGTATTCACACTGATTGCATTTATCCAGCACTTTCTACTCCACTGATAAAATGAAGAATTTAATTTAAATTTCACTGCAATGCCAAATGCTGGTGTTTTCCATATTTGTTTTTAGGAAGTCCATTATATTTTCATTTCCATGATTTTTCCTCATAACATAGTTTTCTGATGTATAAGCAAACAATTAAAAACAAAACAAAACCTTCCAAAAAACGGGAGGAGTAATCACAACTTGGAAGAGAGAAAATGACATGTCATCCATGAAGATCATTTAGCTATTCTGATTTATTTAATGTTAGAATAAAATTCTAGCAATGTCTACACACGTTATTAGTGAAGCCAGGCAGAACAATGATTAACAAAGAGATTATTAAATGCCAGGCATGTGGGTAAGGAGCATTTAAGATGCTGATATACATGCACCCATTGTGTACTCACAAACATCTTTGGGAACAGGTACTATTATTATCCCCATTCTACAAGTGAGCAAACTGTGGCATGATTAGTAGTTGTGCAAGATGTAACAGGGCTAATACCAACATGTAGAGGGTCCTCGGTCTTCCCTTTGTCTCCTGCCTTTGCTCTTTTTTCTTTCTTTTTACATTTCTGTCTTTGAAATTTGACTAGACAGTAAACCTCAAGGCTTACAAAAACAGTCTTGGAACATTCTATTCTGGGAGTTATCATAACCTTGAAGAAGAAAGATAAAATGTGGAGCAGGCCTGAGCCATTGATTTGGTTCAAGTAAAAAACTGCTCTATAAATCAAAACATGAAGGATATGTACCCACCTTCCACCATCCTACCAAATTCTGTTCCTTCTTTGGTTGAAGAGTTACCTGATCTGCTAGTGGTCTCTTATGTGCATCTGTTAAATAAAGAGGACTTTAACCTCTATTAAGTCACTTAAGTCATTTATCTTTCACAAAGATAGCAGTGCTAGTAACTGGCAGGCTAGAATTGGCATGGACACAGTCATTCAGGCTCAGGCTTTGATGCTTCTATGCACTTTATGCCTCTTTTCTTTTTAAACATTTTTTTTTTTGTGGAAATGTTTATGTTTATGTATATGCAAAAGCAGATAGAATCCTGTAATGAATGAAATCCCATGCATCCATCACTCTGTTTCAGAAAGTATCAACTTGATGTCATTATTTCATGTATTTTTCACCTTCATATACATCGTTTGTTTGCTGTAGTATTTTAAAGAAAATCCCAATATAACAAAAATGCTACTAGCACCCATTAACAACAATTGTAACGTGTAACATTCAATCTGTATCTCATTTTCATCAAAGGTCTCAAAGTTATCTTTTTACCATGGAATTCTGAAAATCAACTTTCACAAATGCCCATATATTGCCTTTGGTTGTTTTGATTCTTAAAAACTGAATTAAATAGTTACAGTCTTTCCTGCTCTTTTGTTCCATTTATTGGTAAAAGGATACATGTCATTTGTCTCATGGAATGTTCTGTATTTCATAATTTGCCTCTTTGCTACTTCAGTTGCCTTTTACCTTGTTTCTCTTTCTACTATATTTTCAGTAAACCGGTAGTTAGATTCTGGATTTTTTAAAAGATTTTATGTATTTATTTGACCGAGAGATAGAGCCAGAGATCCTAAGTGAAGGGAATGGCAGAGGGAGAGGGAGAAGCAGGCTCTGCACTGAGCGGGGAGCGTGACATGGGGTTTGATCCCATGATCCTGGGATCATGACCTGAGCCAAAGGCAGATGCTTAACCATCTGAGCCAGTCAGGCACCCCAAGAGTCCTGATTTTATTCATACTTCATTTTTAGCAAAAGCACATCTCCATTTCATTGCAACTTACTTCTTACTATATCACATCATGAGACACATAAAGTCTAGTTGTCCAATTTGAGTGAATCTAATGTTACCATTCATTTCCCATGGTATAAAGCTGATGCTTCCATTATAATATTTTCCCGTCAAGCTTTGTCCACAAAAACATGTTACCATTCATTGATGATAGTTGTCTGGGTTCAGTGTCTCATCAGAGATTAGAAAATGTTGATATTCTAATAATTTATTATTAAGATTCTAAATAGAACATTCTCTCGTCTACTCTTTGGTTACCATGAAGCACAGTTAATATAAGAAACTCAGAGAAAAATGTGTAATTCTATTTCACTAGCTAGAATTTTTACAGAAATGAGTTTGTCCTCCAGAAACCCCAAAGAATAGTAATAAGACAAATAATGTGTAATGTTATGAATAAATGGATTTTTATATACTTCAAATATTTGCAGTTATTCCATTTGATTGTCAATATACTCTGCCTTATACGAGTGGAAGATGCTTCCATGTTGACTCATATCTTTACCTGACCATCTTAGTCTTTAAAATCTTCATTGTTGGGGCACCTGGGTGGCTCAGTGGGTTGAGCCTCCGCCTTTGGCTCAGGTCGTGATATCAGGGTCGTGGGATCGAGTCCCACATCAGGCTCTCTGCTTGGTGGGGAGCCTGCTTCCCTTCCTCTCTATCTCTGCCTGCCTCTCTGCCTACTTGTGATCTCTGTCTTTCAAATAAATAAATAAAATCTTAAAAAAAAAAATCTTCATTGCTTTCTGGCATAACAGTATATCCTGGAATCATCTTGAATATTTTTTTGTCTTTTTTTCCCTATAATCAAGAATTCCCCTGAAAATCTCTGATTCTCTTTAATGGAAAATGGTTTGGGGAGCTCGCAGTCTAGGTCCCAGTAGTAATCATTGCCACTAGTTTGACATTTGTCCTAGTCTTTATCAGTGACTGCATTTAATAAATATATATTTTTTACAGAGAAACAAATCTTGAATATATACTGATTTTCTTTTTTTTTAAATTTATGTATTATTTTAGAGATCAAAAGAGAAAGCATAAGCAGGAACATAAGCAGGAGGGACAGAGGAGAGGGAGAGAGAATCCCAAGCTGACTTCATGCTGTGTATGGAGCCTGACAAAGGGTTCAATCCCATGACCTGAGCTGAAACCAAGAGTTGAAAGCTTAACCAACTGCCCCATTCAGGTGCCCCCCGCTTATTTTTTTATGCTGATTTTCTGAGTCAAATTTAAGTTTCCATTCATTTTACTTGAAGTTTTTTAGACTTTCATCTCTTTATTCTTAGTCCAAAAGTTTTCTTAATGGCATTGCCATAATTTTTTGTCTCCTTTCCTGTACAGTATGCCTATAATACTTTAACAGTAACACCATCAATATATTTTGCTAACAACAATAGGACAAGGGCATCTGGGTGGCTCAGTTGGTTAAGCGTCTGCCTTCTGCTCAGGTCATGATCCCAGGGTCCTGGGACCAAGCCCCACTTCAGGCTCCCTGCTCAGTGAAGAGCCTGCTTCTCCCTCTCCTTTTGCCCACCCGCTCCCTCTTGTGCATGCTCTCGCTCTCTCTCAAATAAGTAAATAATTACTAGGGGAAAAAATAGAACTAAATGAAGTTTAAAAGTTTTTCTTGCTTTTGGGGAACCTGGGTGGCTCAGTTGGTTGAACATCAAGATCTTGACTTTGGCTCAGGTCATGATCTCAGTGTGGTGGGATTCACCTCCGAGTCAGGCTCTGTGCTCAGCACAGAGTTTGCTTGAGGTTCTCTTACCCTTTCCCTCTGCCCCTCCCCCTGCTCAGGCATGCTTGTTCTCTTTCTCAATAAATAAATTCATTAAATCTTTAAAAGCTTTTCATGTTTTCTTTTGTCTTTTGAGTATAACCCAACAAGAATGCATGTGAAAGTATTGTTTTTTAGAATTAATTAATTTCTCCCTATGGCTAGCCCACCAACTATATACAATTAGATATGTTTGTTTACTTTGGGTTAGATTTTTAGATTTTTGTTTCATTTCCAGTTTAATATTTGTAACTATGGAAAATATTATGATTCCATCATCAAAATCATAATATTGGAAAGGAAAAGTTTTACTCTTCCCTTCAATTCTTCTAGCTGGTCTAAAATTTAAGTTGACATAGGGTGCTGGGGTCTCTCAGTCAGTTAAGCATCCAACTCTTGATTTCAGCTCAGGTCATGATCTCAGGGGCTTAAGATTGAGCCCTGCATCCAGTTCCATGCCCAGCATATTTTACTACATTTACAAATATTTTGTATTGAGCCAATATTTCTTTTTTATATTTTCAGAGAGTTTTTTGTCTTTTTCTTTATAATTAAAAAATAATCTTTATGTAATGGCAGTATTAGGAGTTTGTAAAAAAATTGCAAATTATTTCATAGGACTTTTATTTGATTTTGACTTAAAGAATTTTACGTCGTTCAAGAAATTAATTATAGTCGCTATAATTACTATATGTGGGGTTCTCAGGAAGAAATGAATACCAAAAATATGTATAACATCTTACTGGATATATTTTACTATGTAGTATATCTCATTTATTTTCATTATTTCTTTGTTTACACATCTGCTGTGGATTAGGGTTTCTTTTTAAACATATAAATCTTCTTAGAGTGGGCTATTCACCAGCTTTGCCCATTTTTCTAAAGGATTGTCTCTTTTTTCCTTGTAGGGTTTTAAAAATAAATTATGAACATGAATCTATCTCTTATGTATGCTGCACATACCTTCTGCTTAGTCACTTGCCTTTTAACTTTCTCAGTGGTGTTTGTTTTATGAATAGAAATTCTTAATCGTAAGGTTAAGTTTAATTTATCAAAACTCCTTTCATGCTTGGATGTTTTTATATCATATTTGTGAAATATTTCCGGGGCACCTGGATGGCTTAGTTGTTAAGTGTCTGCTTTTGGCTCGAGTCATAATAATATCACCTTTGTCATGAATCAGGTGACTGTTGGTCTCTTTCTGGATTTAATTCTATTCTGTTTATCTATTTGTCTGGTTTTTTGTAATTGAATTATCATGAGTTCATTCCTTGGAGAGTCACAGATAGAAAATGCAACAGGAAGTGTTGTCAAACAAAGGATACTTTATTTACAGCAAGCAAGGAGACCAGGGGAAATAACTTCCAAAGTTTTGACTCACTGAGTGAGAGTGAGTGGGTTGCTTTTTTAGGGGCAGGGTTATTAGAAAGGGGAGCCTTGTCATCCTGTGTAGAGGTGGACCTAAAGTCGTGCGTGTGCCTTGAGATTATATACCTATACACATATTGTACATTATGTAAATGAGGGTTGTGTTCCACCTTGGGCAGAGATTTTAGTATAATGAGGTAAAGTTAAGTGTTGGCTACCCTATGGGTTACTCCATGATCCATCTGTGAAGGTGTGTTTCTGGGTTAAGCTCAATCTGGTGTGCGTGATCTGGGCCCACCAGAACTCTTTTCTGGGCAGTTGTTATTGCTCAATGGGTAGTTTCAGACAAGATAAACTAGAAAAAAGAGCTTAAGGGAAAATGTGGGACAAAGGTGGTAAGAACAAGCAAGGTGAGTGGTAAAGGTCAGGTCCTGAGGTCTAGCTGGTGACAAATCTTTCCTCTAGTTTTATTCTGTTCCTCATTCTTAGGGGGCATGGGACAAAGGTACATCTTCTGTAGCTACTGCTAGACAAGGATGTAGTTTTCATGATTAATAGAGGAACAGAATTTTCCTCAGCTTGTTTTAGATATGTTTCGGTCACCATGTTTAAGCCCAATTCATATCTTCACATTACTACCATTTGTAATTTTATGGTCTGTATGCAATTGGACAGAAATTGTCTCAGTTATGCATGCAAGGTCCAAACAGTACTAAGAGAAGTCTTAAGTTTATTTCCCTTCATTATGTTCTTACTGATATTTACTAGGGAATTTAGTTCCCAGTGATGTTCAAGTGTGTTTATAGCTTTTGGCATTTCTAGGATTAATATCACCAGGACTAACATCAAGAAGGTGTTCATTTTAAAATCAGACCAAGACAGAAGGGACTAGAACATTGTCTATTTTGCTGTGTACTATCAATAAGCTGTGGCGTTCCTTATTGAATGATCACAGAAAGTGATTTCATCTATTGAAGGGGCCTGGCAGCAAACAATAAGACTGAAGAAAACAGAACAGTAGAACTAGTATCCTACAGATAGAGATTGTTATAGTATATAAGTTTGAGAACCCTTATTTAATGAGGCTCCACTTCTCTTGAGGGTATCTTCAGAACAGAACTCTCAGGTCAGTGAGTGGCTCATGGGAATACTTGTTGTCATCCAGTGCTGGTAGTATCTTCCTAGGGCCCTGGTCAGATGCCTTTTTACTTTAGTATGGTGAATCCAAGGTATGACTCTAATTTTAAGAAAGAGTGTGTGTTTTATAGTACTAGGTAGGGCCCTGTTCATATAGGATATAGTTGGTCCTAGGATGACCCATTTTTCCAAATTTTGAGATATATCCCATCTCTAGGTTCATTTGGGTGAGGCTTAATTTGAGTAGGCTGGAGGAGGCAAAAATTTCCATACATGCTGAATGTATCCACCTCCTGTCAAAGATTAATTATGTGCTTAATGGCTGGAGAAACCTCCAGTCTGGAGGTGAGAAGGAGTCAGAGCCTTTTGGAAACATTTACCATAAGTTATTCCAAATGGGATGAACTTTTAGTTTGCCCTTTGAGGCAGCTCTCACTCTGGTAAGAGCTACTGGTAGTAACCTTAACCAGTTTTCCTGTGTTCCCTGGCCCAACTTTGCCAGGGTCTTTTTTCAGGGTTTCATTAGCATGTTCTGTCTTCCCAGAAGCCTGAGATCTCCAGGCAGCTTGTAACCTCCACTTAATATTTAAAGCCTTAGTTATCTCAGAAGTAATTTTTGATACAAAAACTGACCCATTCTCATTTTGGATTGAACTTGGTAATCCAAATCAAGGAATTATCTGTTAATAAAAGTCCTTTATTACTCTATTAGCTTTTTCTGTCCTACAGGGAAAGGCCTCAATCCATCCAGTAAATCTATCTACAAGCACCAAAAGGTATTTCAACCCTCCAGGGGCTATCAACATTTCAGTAAAGTGGTCAATCCTCCCCTAGCATTGTACCCTGATTTGAGTTGCTCTAACTAGAGGGGGTCCTGCAGGTCTGGTTTGTACATTATTTGTCTGGCATCAGGCACACCAGTTTGTTGTTTTCTCAATAATTTCCTTTATCATTCAGGTGCTGATAATCTTTATTTACCATAGATATAAAGGTTCTTTAACATAATGAGTCTTGTGTAGTCTTAAGGATTCCTCAAATAGTCTGATTAGGCACCCAGATTATCCTATTGTTATTTATCATTCGTCCTTTGACTATCAGAGACCACTGTGGTTTTTTGTCTCATTCTGGAAGTAGGAGGGAGTGAACTCCTATAGTCCTGGAGAGGGAATTAGTGGCACTTGCACAATCTTCCCAGACTTGGCAGACCATTTTGTAACTGCATGAGCCAAATTATTTCCTTCTGTTACTTCTGAATTTCCCTTTAGATGATCTCTACAGGGAGCTGTTGCCAATTCTTGAGGCTTATGTATGGCTACTAGCTGTCTGTGGATTTCCTTGCCATATTCAGTTTCTCCATTTTCGCTTTCTAGAAGTGCCCCAGTCCTCCAGATGGCTCCATGGGTGTGAATTACAGAGAAGGCATATTTAGAATGAGTATAAATAGTTAAGCCCTGTCCTTACTCAATTCTAATACTCTGGTTAAGTGCAATTATTTCTGTCTTTTAGACTGAGGTGCCTGGGTTGGTTTTTAGACTTTACAATGGTATTTAGGAATACTACTGCATATCTTGCCCTTTTAGTCCATTTTCCATAAAATGCTGCCATCTACAAACCAGATTTCCTCTGCATTGGACAGAGGTTCACTCTGGAGATCTTTGTGGCTAAAATAAATTTGACCAAGTACTTGATGATAGGGGAGTAGCTTGGCAGCTGTAATGGGGATGGTGGCGATGTTATCTATCAGCATGGCCTGATGTTGTAACATTCTATTTTGTGACAACTACAGATGTCCCTAGGTTTCCAGTAAAACAGAAACCTGGCGTAGTGTCCAAACAGTCATAGGCTGACTCCTAGTTAGTTTTTCTGCTTCTTTTATCGAGAGACGTGGCTGATGCTGCTCTTAGGCAAGGGAGCCAACCCTTGGCCATCATGTCCAACTGTTTAGAATTATAAGCAACCATTTTTTGTAAGAGCCCAGAGTTTGGGGTAACATAGATAACAGCTATTCCTTGCTTTTCATGTATTTACAAATCAAACAGCTTGTCAAAATCAAATAGTACTAAGGCTGGGGCCTTCCTAAATAAGGCTTCAAGTTGCCTAGCTTCAATTTGCAGGGCTGTAGGGCAAAAGGCAGTTTTAGTTCTCAATGATTCCAAGTGAAAAGAATGAAAGAAAATTAGAAACCTTAGTTTGGTGGGTCTTAGCCAGACATTTAAGGAAACCAGATGAATTCAGGATGCAGACCAGTTTTATAAGGACACAACAAACACTAAAAGAAAATCAGAACCAGAATCTAGCATCCACAAAGAAGTGTTACTGAAATATAGTTTTTCTCTGAAACCACCCACATTTCCTTCAAAGAAAGCCAAATTGAGACTAAATCATTTGTAAAACAAGTCCAGTTTTAATAAAGTTCGCCTAATTATTTACATAAGCTGAGCAAGAATAGTGAATGACCATTAAGTTTTTTTAATTTGCTTTGTTAAAAGTTTTATAAGGGATTTCAAATTGAACTTTTAATAGGCTCTCAAGGCCAGAAGCTAAGCCAAATACTTGACTTCTGATTTGCTTGCAATACCTGCAAATTTAGGTGAATTCCTCTCCTCAAGGTTCCCAAAATATCCTGACATTTCCTGCACCTGCCAGGAAGTGACCTTCTTTATTTAGCTGGTAAGGCTCCTGGGAACTCTGTAAGGTATCAGGCCAACATTTTCAAAGGGCTTTATTAGCTCCATAAAGTCAAAATTAGTTCCTAAGAGCTGTCGGATCATATCTGAGTCTATGCATGGCTTTCTCAGATATGTCATTCCACTCAAAGCCTTGGTAATACCATGTTTCCAATGGTGTTCTCTTACAAAGGGAGCAGATTCTCGTTGAACTTGTACAAATAGTTCTAACTGCCATAAGAGGAAGAAAACTCATTGAAGGGTTTCTGAATTCTGCAGGGTTCAGGTAAGGAGAAAATAAAATGTTTCAGTTTGTTCACAAAAATATTTTATTGTATTTCTCTAAGTCATAGATATTTTAAAAGAAAATGATTTCTCAAATCTGGAAGAGTGGACATTAGAAAGCCAGTATTTCAAACAAGATTCATAAAACTGTAATCAGCTTCCTCAATTCATTCAGTCCCATGTTATTAATTCTTGTTCTGTGTGAATGCACCTTCACCGTTAGTGCTGGAAATTCTTACCTGCTTAGTTTTATGATCTTAAAGGTATAAGAAAACCTGTGTTTGTCAAAAAGTCTTTTTAATGAGTCTCCTTGAAAATGAAGCATATTTTGCAAGATCATGATAACAATAACTATAAATAACAAAAATACTAAAAAATGGACATGGTTAAAGATCTGATGAGAGTTCATTATAATGCAGTTGACAAGGCATTCTGCATATTTCTATGACATACAGCATTTCAATAATTAGAATAGTGAGTGATGATCCTATACCAAGACATATGAAAACTTTAGGAATTTCATAGAATTTCTATAACAGTTATAGTATTTTTGCATATAATATAGTCTAAGATGATTCATTATCGTTTTTTTGACAGTGTTTCCCATGTGGCATAACATACCAAATAAACAAACCTAATTCATCAAAACAACTTCATTTAGAATTTGAATCTTGGTAATTTTGTTAAAAATCTCAGAAGGTTTTAAAGGACATGCCTAAACAGGATAATGAATTATTATAAAACTCAATATTTAATTGTCCATTTTACCAAACTGGCAATAAGAGACTCTATGGAAGATTTTATACTTGTTAGCAAAACTAAGCTTCTTTAATATTAAAATGTTTTAACTTTTTTAACTAATCAAAGACCTGATAAAGACAAAGCATAGAATTTTTGTTTTTCTGGGCAGATAAAGGAAAACTTTGTTTACAACTTCTTATGAAGAGTAGACCAGTAATCCAAGAAAACTTTGTCTTTTCAACAGAGAAAAACCAAATCTCCATCTAATACCATTGTAGTTTTAAAACTCATTCATTCTTGACAATGCATACAATTTTTTAAAGATTCCCTCATAAACCTGGCTATTGCTTTTTTTCATTTATATTTTGTCTTAAGCCTTCTTTAATAACCAGTCTCATTTTCAACAAAATTACTTTCTTTTCCTTCAACAAAAATGTATTCTTTATAACTTTCTTACCAAAAATACATCTTACTTTACTTGCATACAGAGTTGTTTCTCTTAATATTTCTTGCCATCTCAATTACATTTATCAGAACTTTAACTTTTAGGAAATTTTGTCTCCTGTGAAAACTAAATATTAATCAATTGTGAACTGTGTGTTATGCCACATTTCTTCAGATTGAAAATTTATGAATATATTTCACAGCTTCTAGAGCCATGTTTTTTTTCCATAGTACAGCTATTTAATAAAGCATAAAACCTGTTTACTAATAGACCCAAGTACCCTCAGTTTCCTTGCAAACATAGCCAAAAGCAGATACACCTATATTCAGTAATCAATGCTTTAGTATTCTCTCTTATTTGAAGATACTTAGATACCCAATGAATTCAACCCAATTTATCATTTAACTTAGCAAAACTTAAAAGTTCTAGGTTAGCGAAGATTTGAAATCTATTTAAAGGTTTTACCTACAAAACTTTTTATCTATTCAGTCTGCTTGTTCTTAACAATTACCCATGAAAACTTCATGAAACAGACAACATCAACCATCTAAATCATTTTTGCTAACATAATGCAATAGATACAATATGAATTTAATAAATTCAGATAGAATAAAAGTTGATTATTATATTTGATGTTGATAACACCAAAAGACATGTGTATTTTAATTTATTGAACATTATCCCAGATCATGTGAACTTGAAAAACATTTGTGTTAGTTTTTATATTTCTGGGTCTTAGAATGCCTGGTTTTTATAAGTACTTTTTTCCTAACCTACTAAATAGAGCTTTTACCTGTTCCCGGGTGTATGCTTCCAGTGACCTAAGGAGCTGTTGCCTCCTTTGTTCATGGTTGTAAGGGAAGAAGAAGGTGCACCAAAGCCAAGTAGCAAGGGTGGAGATTTAAACAGGGAAAATAACAAACAGACCAAACATCCAGGTGGAATAGAGATTTCTTTCCTACCTCCCAGGCTTTACCCAACAGCCAGGCTGGATGGAGGTTTCTTTTAATCTCCCAGACTCTAGTCTTTGTTAGATCACTCTCGTATTGCCAGGCTGAAGCATCCAAGCCTCTAATGGCCAGATTTTTTGATCTTCTCTTATCCAGGGAAATCTAGCCTCGAGTCTAATCAGAATGTTCAATCTTCTAGAGTATTTACCAGAAGGGCCCTGTCATTTTCCCAAGTATTCTGACTGTTACACTGGTTTGCCCAGACTTTGTGAGACAGCTCTAGTTTTACATCTAAAAGTTGTGGCGTGGACCTGATGTAACTTATCCCAACAGAAATCCTTCTGAGTAAAAGTAATCAGAGTCATCACTGGATTTGAGTTTAGGACAGAATGCCAGGCCAGTGGTCAGAAGCACCAAGAAGGGAGAGTCCCTTGACTCTTGAACAGGATAACCTGGGGGAGCTCTTCCTACCCACAGTTCTGGCTGTTGGAAACCAGGGAAGGGGAGGGAAGAATCTCAAAAGAACAACTGTTCTTTCTGGGTCACCAAATTATAACTTAGCTAATGTGAGTTCCCTCCTTGGTGAGTCACAAATAGAAACTATTAACAGGTGAGTTGTTGCACAAAGTTAAGTTTATCTACAGCAGATAAGGAGATCATGCCGAATGACTTCTAAAGTTGTGACTGCCCAATCCAGGATGAATACCCATGTATTTAGGGTTATGGTGACTGTTTAGAAAGGGGAGCCTTGGGGCACCTGGGTGGCTCAGTGGGTTAAGCCTCTGCCTTCGGCTCAGGTCATGGTCTCAGGGTCCTGGAATTGAGTCCCGCATTGGGCTCTCTGCTCAGTGGGGAGCATGCTTTCTCCTCTCTCTCTCTGCCTGCCTCTCTGCCTACTTGTGATCTCTCTCTCTGTCAAGTAAATAAAATCTTTAAAAGGGGGGGGGGCTTGTCATCCTGTGTAGAGGCTGACCTAAGGGTGTACATGTGCCTTGAGATTATATACCTATATATACATTGTATGTTATGTAAATGAGGCTTGTGCTCCTCCTTTGGCAGATATTTTAGTATTACAATAAGTAAAAGAAAATTCCTCACTCCATGGTTGACTCCATGGACCATCTGCACAGGCGTGAATTCAGGGGATAAGATCAAACTGGTCTGGGTCATCTGGGCGGTAAGAGCTCTTCCTCTGGGTAATCACTACTGCTAGAGGGCTAGTTTGGTTTCCATCATGGGATGCTATGCCTGTCCCGTCTTTTGCCTGAGTTAAGAGATAAACTGGAATAAAGAGCTTAAGTGAAATTGTGGGACAAAGTCAAGCAGTAAAGTTCAGGTCTTGGGATCTAGCTAGTGACAATTCCTGCCTATGGTTTCCAATACCATAGATTTATCCACTACTCGGTACTTTACATTTATTATCCTCATACCTGCCCCAGGTGCCTTTTTTTCTCTACATTTCCTTAACTTTTACAGTAAGGAAGGGGTGAGGGGAGGGAGAGGAGCCCTAAGATTTTCTTCTTCCTCTGTTCAGAAACTAGCATACACATTTCATTCTGTACGTATATAAACCAGTATCTAATGCATACTGAGAGCCAGTTTAATCACCTGAGCCACTCAGGCACCCCTGTAAATGTCTTTTATAAAAGCCTAACTTCTACTCAATTTCAGAGCTTCACCTATGCCTGGTGCCTCTTTAAATAATCTGCTCAAAACAATACTGAAAACTAAGAGGTATGTTGTGGGGTTGCGTATTCTGCTCCCCTTCATTAACTTCAGGGAAGTCAAGCATGTTGCCAACCACACTTTACATTTTTACCGTTTTTGGCCCTGACTCAATAGGTTATCTTTTTTACATAAAAATGTCTGAAATAAATCAGCTATTTGAATCTTTCCTGTGTAACTGACTATTAGAATCCACTTAATAAGTAAATAAATCTAACCCCTCCAAGATCTTAGAACACTGTACTTTTTTCATATTAATATAAGAACCCTTATATTTATATTATATTTAAAGCATAGTAAGCATTGTGTTTGTATAAATCAGTGAATATATGTCTTAGTCCATTCAGACTGCTTAAATATGGGGCACCTGGGTGGCTCAGTGTGTTACTCTGCCTTTGGCTCAGGTCATGATCCCAGGGTCCTGGGATGGAGCCCCGCTTTGGGCTGTTTGCTCAGCAGGGAGCCTGCTTCCCCCCCACCTCTCTCTGCCTGCCTCTCTGCCTACTTGTGATCTCTGTCAAATAAATAAATAAAATCTTAAAAAAAATAAAAAAGACTGCTTAAATAAAATACCAGTGACTGGGGGTCTTATAAATAACAAAAAAGTATTCTTTACATTTCTAGGGGTTGGTGGGTCTGAGATCAGGTTGCCACCATGTTCCTCACATCAGAGCCCTCTTGTAGGTCACAGACTTCTCATTAAGTTCTCATGCCCTGGAAGGGGCAATGCACCTGTCTTTGGCCTCTTTTATAAAGGCATTAATCTCATTTAGGATCCTTATAACCTAATCACCTCCCAAAGGCCCTACCTAATATCATCACACTGGGCATTAGGATTACAACATGAATTTTGGAGGGAACCATTTAGGTCACAACATTATATGAATGGAAAATATTTCCATTATTTTATTTAAATTTTATCAAAAGCCAATTACAATATATGAATATATTCTCATTTTCAAAAATCACCATTACAGACCAAATCTTCCTTGAATATCACTAGCAAGCCCCTTCCCTTTCCTAGGTTAATATGTATCAGCCAGACATTTCCCATGATGTATAGTTTAATCTGTCTTTACCATAAGTCATTTGGTGTTTTTAAATACAACCTGTATGTAATCATTTTGCACTTTTTTTATTTCTCAGTAAGTTACTTTGATTAATATATTTACAAATCAATACACATACATCACTCACAGGCATTTTAAGGGCTGCTGAGTATTCTATGGAATACTGTGGTTTTTGTCAGTATGCTCTTGATGGACTTTCAGCTTTTATTCCATTTGTTCTAATGACATATCAATGCAAATAAATAAAATACTTTTGTGCATGCCTCTGAAGGGACATGTATGAATATCTCTAGTGTAAATACTTAGAAGTGGAATTGTTGGGTCATAAAATATGTGCCTTCTTATTTTAATATATATTATTAATTGCTCCCCAAAGTGGTTTTGGAAATTGACTCTCCAATCGGCACAGCATTAAATCATTTCTGTCCTCTTATTATTAAACATTCGAAAATGTTTATTTCTTCTTTTCACAGTGAAAGTGAACATTTTATTACTGAGAGAGGGGATATTAGAACGTAGTAATATGCCAGTTCAAAGTTTGAGGGATCTATTTTACAGTGTTATTCTTTACAGGGTATTATCACTTAGCCGGTGTTGTACATTTCAGCTAGCATACACATTTCCTTCTGTACATATGTAAACCAGTATCTAATGCATACTTGGTTAATACAGGAGTGATTAACAAATTCTCAGTTAATGCTTCTCACACATGAAGTTTTTTTTTTGTTTTCCTCCAGTAACGTGTCCAGTTTGAGTTAACATCAAACCAAGACAAAAATCTAAGACTTCCAATACTCAGAGCAATATTGTTTCTAGCCATATAAAATGACCTAAGTAATCTATGCAGAACTAAAAATTACACTGCTCTTTGTGATGTGATGGCAATCTATTCCTTTTTTAATGCTAGTAATTCTCAAAAGCCAGAAATGGGTAAGCTTATGGATACTTAACAAGTTTATTTGTATTTATCCTATACACATGAGGCCTAAAGAATGTGTTCCCTTCCTAATTATTTAAACAACAGTTGTTAAGATTTTAATTGCTAATTAAATTGTTAAGCTTAATTGAATGTTTAATGATTTTTTTTATATTTAGTGATCTCTTTATTTTAAAAGTAATGCACACTTGTTGGTAAAATAGGAAATATTCAAAACTGCCTTTTTTATGTTGTCCTAATATAACCATTTAGTGAACATCACTAAAATTTTTATTCATTATTTTTGTGTATGATTGTGTGTAAACATATCCATACATGTTTACATATTCTTCATAATTACTCTAGTGTGGTTTTTTTAATTCTTGTCCATACACAGTCATGTGGGAACAAATGTATACCTATATACATATATATGCATATAGATTTATGTACCTGTGCAAAGCATACAGACTTCAATACGTACATATTTACCTATAAACATATACATACATATTACTTTTATATACATACATACCTTTCCATGGATATGTAGAGATATTTTCCTGCATCATTGTAAATAGTCTTAAATGGAGGATGTGAGGTAGAGTTGACAAGAGTAAAGCATATAAAAGCTTCAGTTTAATTTTTGGCTTAGTCAGTCACTTACTTCACCTTCATGACCCTACATGTCCTGCCCTCTTGTTAGCATTACAGAATACTAGGAAGTGTTACTTAATTGGGTGCTTGTCATTGCTGAATGGGTTAGGAATAACGTTTTTCCATTTTCTTCTTGATTCAATATGTGCCTTCTTCTAAGAAGCATTGAGTACTGCCAGGGTATGTTTAAAAAGAAAGTTGCCTTTTTTTTTCTGAACTACAGTTTTGGATTGATAAATGGAGAATTTTCCTTCACCTTTAGTTTTAGATATTTAACTGGTCATCTGTGATTACATCTATTTTTCATAGAGTTATACTTGATATAGAACATTCTATTAGTTGTGTCTATACCACGTAATGATTCAATATGTGTATATATTGTGAATGATCACCTTAAGTCTCATTAACATCCATCACCACATATACATACACATTTTTTTTCTTGTGAGAACTTTTAAGATGAGGCAATTTTCAGATATACTGTATAGTTTCATTAATTATAATCACCTTGGGCCACCTGAGTAGCTCAGCTGGTTGAGTTTGTGACTCTTGGTTTCAGCTCACATCATGACCTCAGGGTTGTGATATAGAGACCTGCATAGGGCTCTGTGTTTAGGGCACAGTCTGCTTGAGATTCTGTCTCTTCCTCTCTGGTTGGCCCCTCCCCCCTCTTGCATGCTCTCGCGCGTGCGCGCACGCGTGCTCTCTCTCAAATAAATAAATAAATCTTTAAAAAATGATACTTCAATGTACATTACATCCCAATGACTTATTTATTTTATAACTCAAATTTCATATATTTTGACTATCTTTACCCATTTCTCCCACCCTTCCCCCTCCCACCTCTGGCAAACTCTAGTCTATTCTCTATGTCTATGAGTTCAGGTTTTCTTTTCTTTTCTTTTTTTTCTTTTTTTTTTTTTTTTTATAAATTTTCAGATTCCCCCTGTAAGTTGTATCATCCAGTGTTTGTCTTTCTCCATCCGATTTATTTTACTTAACATAATGCCCTCAGGGTCCATCCACGTTGTCAGAAATGGCAAGATTTCCTTCTTTACTATGTGTGTATAATATACCATTTTATATATATATATATACACATATATATATCTCATATATAACAATATATATTTATATTTATCTATATATTATATATTTATATAATTATATATATAATATAATATAATATATAATATATAATTATATATTTATATTTATATATATAAATCATATATAACAAATAACATTTACTAATATATAACAAATAATATTTACTAATACTTAAATGATAAATAGTATATAAATATAATAAATATTACTTATATATTTGCTTTATCCATTCATCCATTGATAGATACCAAGGTTGCTTCCATATCTTGGCTATTATAAGTAATGCTATAATGAACATGGGGGTGCACCTATCTTTTAAAGCTAGTGTTTCAGTTTCCATTCAGCAAATACCCAGAACTTCTGGTAGTTCTATTTTAATTTTTTGTGGAAACTCCATACTGTTTTTCATAGTGTCTGCACCAGTTTACATTCCCACCAACTTTGCATGAGGGTTCCATTTTCTCCACAGCCTTGTCAACACTTACTACTTCATTTTGATAATAGCTATTCTAAGAAGAGTGTGGTGATATTGCAGTTTTGATTTACATATTCGTAATGATTACTGACACTGAGCACCTTTTCATGTACCTGTTGGCTAACTGTATACTTCTGATTGTGTCTCTTTAATGAAATTTGCCTTAACTGTTTGGAGTTCTCTATCTTCTCAGGAAGATTTTTTTCTCATATATATATATATTCACCTCTGCTCCAGTTCTTCTGGTATTTTCCTCTCCAAGGACATTGCAAATTTGTAGAGTGATTATTCACTCTCTTTTGTCCAAAACTACCTGTTTCAATTCATCCCTTCTTGTTTCCAATTTTGTACTTTTCTTCTATCTTCTATGCTAGTGGATTTATGCCCTGATATGTAGTACTGGTCTACATTTCTTCTAGTGAGTTTTGTTTTTCCTTTTGTGGTGGTTTACTCTGGATTATTTTATCTCACTGTTCCTTTTTCAACTCTATGTTTAATTCTGTTAAATTTTATCTACCAATTAATAATGAAATGGTTTTAATTTAAAGGTAGCATAACTAAATGTGCATTTTCAAATTACAATACAGAAGAAAAATAGGGTAATTTTTAAAGCAATGAAAATGTCCAACTAGAGTCAAATATAATATCAAAAATGCAAGTTATCAGCTGTGCACAATGGTGAACTTAAGAAATTATTGTAATATTTGATTTATGAGAATTGGGCTTTTTACTGATTAGTAAATATGATCTAACTTAATCGGGCATATGAAATACACTAAGAACATTAAAATTATTATCAACTTAATTCCAAAAATTTTTTTAACACTTTCTGTTAAAAATATATATAATGTGCCTCTTTTCATTTGGAAACGTACGTGATTGGGATTCCTTGTGGAACACAAAGCAGGTGCTAATTATGAAATCAGAGTCTTTTGAGAATCTAATATGCATAGATCAGTGCTGATGAGGGTAGACCATCCCTAATATTTTCATGACAGGAGATATAATTGATGTTTATGCTTTTAAACATAAGTCATCAAATTGAGTGGACTGAAGATGCTGATAAAGCCATCTGGCAACTTCATGGATTTATTGGTAAAAAACAGATTTTGTTCTTTTATTTGAAACATAATAATTTAACATTTATAGGAGGGAGGATGTAAAAGAACAGAAGGTACCATTCACACTTCAGATTTAGAATGTAACCTAAACTAAAAGTGGAACTATGTCAAACAAAACCTGATCTACAGAGACTACAACTGGCTGACAGTGACAAGCAAGCAGACACTTTGATGGGAAGAAGTTTATTGGAATGAAGCCAAAATACATTGTGCATATTGTGAGCAAATATATTTGATGAATTGGCTTCAGGTTGCAAAATTTTAAAAATATGCAGGATGAAAATATAAACACTAATCACAATTTGTGCTTGGTCCCTGGTATATGAAGATTTATGAAATCATATATGAATCAGAACTAATGAATCACTTTTAAAAAATGTTTAAGGGAACAGATCTAGATTATTCTTACCAAATATTTGTAAGTGTTTGGGATGAAAAATATATTTTATATCATCCTTGAATATGATCATTTGGGCTAGTAGTTATATTTTTGGATACAGGCTTTGGTGACATACACCAAAAACATCAAACATTTAAATTAAGCTTATTTGACTTTTAACAATAGTGTTAAAAGAAAAGTAATAATGAAATATATTTATTAATTATATAAAAGAAATGAAATACAAGAGTGAGCAAGAATAGCAACAATTTATACTGATACTTGGCTTTAATAAATAGTCAAGTGAGACAAAGACATCTTGGCTTTCAAGATAATAGTATTTCAGATTAATTGACATTATCTTTGAAGATGCTAAAGAAAATAGCAGAAAGACAGATAAACATTTTTCTTGATATGAAAAGTCAATTTCCCTATCTGAGGGTGAGAAGAACTTGATAATTTCCTTCCATATTTCTCTTTAAGATTTATTTTTTGATTTTAGAAAGAGACAGAGAGTATGTGTTTGGGGGGAGAAGCAGAGGGAGAGAGTCCTCAAGCAGACTCCCCACTGATCTTGGAGAGTGATATGGTGCTCCAATTTACCACCCATGAGATCATGACCTAAACCAACACCAAGAGTTGGACAAATAACAAACTGAGCCACCCACATGCCCCTCTTTCAAGATTTATAATTGTGGAATTTATATAGCTAAATCTATATTTACATAAAAATCATACAGAGGTTCAAATACTTTGTCTACAAGCTTAATATAAATAATTTTTTAAAAAAATATTGGTCTTTTCTGAAGGCTTAGGCAAAGGAAAAAGGAAAGGTGAAAAAAAAAAAGGTGGAATCACATTTTATTTGATCTTTAATGACATTGTTATTGAGTTAGAAATCTAGACCAAAGAAGAAAGTTTCCTGGTGAAGTATTTACTGGTGTCATCCTATTGTACCAGAGATAAGGGTATAAAAGACACTAAAGAAATATCCAATCATCAGAGTCGAGGCTCTAACATTCCCACTGGAGATGTGGAAAATCTATTGTACATTCCCTTGACATAAGGGACTAAAAAGAAAATGACAGCATGTAATAACAGTGCTTTGTAGCAAATAAATACCTATCACTCCCAATCATTCCACATTATCAGGAGAGAAATGGAATACTGTCCCTAGGAATTTTTTTTTCTATATTGTGTTTTGTCTTATAACAATTCTCTCAAAGATACATGGTGAGTAGAGTGATCTCCTAAAAGTCTGTGGCATTTTTGTATCTTATACAGTACATATTATCTGGCCTCATAGAGTTGGTAAGATGAGTAAATTAGCAGAATGCCTAGAACAGTGACTGGCAAAGACTAAGTGTAACCGAACTCAAGAGGTTCACTGCTTGGGATGCATCAAATTGAATACATCCCAAGGAAGTGCTGAAAGCAAAGAATTGTTGAGTACTTACTCTAATAAGGAGACAGGGAGATAGCACTAAAAGCATTCTCTCCACATGGAGTTTGGGCAGGAAGTGTTGATTCAGTGTATTACAGGGTAGGGGCAGGGAGCTTACAAAGGCACTTTTTTGGTTCAGTTGCACATGCCTAGCATGTTAACGCCTTAGTGCACATAACCTCTGTTCGGAAGACGACAGAAATCCCCACCCATGAGAGGAAATTTTAGGATTAGAATGAGTTAAAGGTAACTTCGGTTCACCTCAGGTGCCTTCTGCACCTGTGTTCAGCTCAGAACCAGCCCAAACTGGTTCATGTAAGAAGCTGTCAGGCCAGACACACCTAGCAAGGGGTTATCAGATGAAACGCCTTATTGGGTGTCTCCTTGGGTGGAATTGTTGGTTCTATAAAACAAAACACATGCCTTCCCTGCTTTTCTTCCTTCTCCTTTTTCCTGAGAACTATCATCCTCTTATTTGAGTAATTTCCCATTGCATCCTAGCTGACATACTATTGCATATGTTTGCTTATTGAATATATATTTTGAAAAGTCATTCAACAGTAGATTAATTGATAATAAAATCTGCCTGTTGCTGCTTTATTAAGTCAAATCCACTTTTTGGATTCATATAGACTGGTATATTCAAAACTACACCAATGGGAGAAGCTATAATTTTAAGAGGAAAACAGCTGGGTTTTCTGCCCTGCCCCCCCTCCCAGTACATTTATTTATTCATTTATTCATTCATTTATGTGGATTTAGCACACATTGAACATAACTTTTTTTTTTTTTTTTAGATTTTATTTATTCATTTTAGGGAGAGGAAGAAGCAGACTCCCTGCTGAGCTGGGGCTAGACCTCAGGACCTGGAGATCATGACCTGAGACAAAAGCACATGCTAACCATCTGAGCCATCCAGGCGCCCCTTAACAGAACTATTTTAATTGATAGCAATGATACAACTTTTCTTTTCGAATACTTATAAAAATACAAAAGGGAATTTTAAAAATCAACAAAATATTGGACAGATGGTATATAATATGACAAATGTAAAAATGTTACATGCAATCCAGTAGGAAAAAATGTAAACAGTTCACAGAATTGCAAATCCAAAGAGACAATAGACACATGTAAAGGGGCTCAAATTCACCAGCAATGAGGGAAATGCCAATCAAAGTAACAATGCAGTACCATTCTATCTCTTAAAATGGCTAAAACTAAAAAGAGCTACAACCTCTGTTGTTGATGGTGAATGAGGAAACAGCTGCTGTCATAACTGCTAGTGAAATTCTGATGCACTGAAAGCTTTCTAAATGTAGCTTGGCAACATACATTAAAATTAAAAATACATACAGCCACTCATGGTATCCCACCCCATAGAAATAAAAGCGCATGAGGTCACATGCATGTGAAAGTTGCTGCAGTATTCATTAAAAACATTTAAAAAAAAACAACAACTTGAAAACAATGTGCATCTCCATCATGAAATGTCAGGCTCTATTGCAGCATATCCATATTCTCGGTGACTATATTGCTATTTGAAATACTGAATTAGAACTTTACGAACCAAGTTGGATGTTTTTCATGAGGTATTGAGATATCACGATGCAGACATATGTGTACAGTTTAATGAGACGGTTATAAAATCAGTAGTAACAAAAATAAACATTATCCTTATATACATAGATATGTACTCCTATTTATACTGATATGTAAAGATGCAGATTATGTTTTATTGGTCATCTTGAAGACAGAAAACGTGGCATTTACTGATTTGAGGGAGGGGAGGAGAGGTGGGCCAAACAAAAACTAAATGTTAAAAAAATAAAAGGCTATACCAGAAATAAGATATCTATATCCATTTTAATCATATATTTAAAAATCACTTTTTCCCATGTATTTAATAAAATGAAAAATACAAAAGTACAAAGATAATTGAATATCAAAACCACAAGTAAGTCAATTCTTTTTTTTTTCCCTAACCAATTCTTATAAGCTTATTCTGCTTGGTTCTTAGGTATATAATAACCTTCAAAAATACCAGCTTTCATATTTCGATACTGTATTGTACCTGTGAGGTAACCAGATCTGGTGGAGGCTGGTGGCACAGGCAGTGAAAACATTGACCCAAGGCAAAACAAAGGAGATAGAAGTTTACTGAATACACTACAAGGAAGCAGTGGGCAGGATAGCAAAGGAGAGACTTTGTACCAGGAGGCAGCGGTGTTGGGGGACTCTAGTTAAGAGAAGAGTGAGGAGATATGGGAACATATGGAATTTTCCTTTTTTGGTAACTGTGCCGGGTTGTTAGTAGCCAACTGGTCAGTGAGGACCTATGGATATTTTGAGGTGAGTTACCTATTGAACCTGTTTTCTTGCATCTTGGTGGTGGCTCTGGGCCCTTTCATCTTTCTCAGTTCTCCATTGTTCAAATCTGCTGCCTAAAAGTGGCCTCTACAGGGGCGCCTGGGTGACTCAGTGGGTTAAGCCTCTGCCTTCAGCTCAGGTCATGATCCCAGGGTCCTGGGATGGAGCCTCGCATTGGGCTCTCTGCTCAGCGGGGAGCCTGCTTCCCCCTCACCTCCTCCTCTGCCTGCCTCTGTGCCTACTTGTGATCTCTGTCTGTGTCAAATAAGTAAATAAAATCTTTAAAAATAATAATAATAAAAGTGGCCTCTACAGCATCTTTGGTTATTTGAAACCACTCACTGCCAGAATTGGACTTGTCACTGTCCCTTTTGTACATGGTTTAAGTTAGCATACATTTCAGTTTTATAATGTTCTCCTTTATCATTAATAACCTCAATATTCCTTATTGTTCTTCCTAAACTATCTATTGGGTTTTTTGGGAAGGAAAAAAAAATTATCCTTCTAGGTTCCTTGGCTGGTCTAATTATCAAATAACATAAGGCAGATTAACAGTAGAAAAGCGATTATAATTCCATACCTATGGGGCCACATAAGTGTATGGTAAGGACTAGTCAGGAAATTGAGGTTTGGGCTTTAAGGGGGGAGTAAGATCATTCATAAGATGATTACTAAAAGGAAAAAAAAAGATGTTTGGTAATTAGAAGGTTGTCCTGCCCTCTAGATAGGTCATTCAGATTACCTCTTTGTAATATCTCTGCTTTCTGGACCAGAATTGCTATCTGAAATCTTTTAGGTATGGGGCATCTGGCTGGTTCAGTCAGTAGGGCATGTAACTCATTAATTTCAGGGCCGTGAGTTCAAGCCCCACACTGGGCATGGAGCTTACCTGAGAAAAAAAATATTAAACAAAAAATAAATTCTTTTTTTTTTTGAACATCTTTTTTTTTTTAATTTTTATAAACATATTTTTATCCCCAGGGGTATATGTCTGTGAATCGCCAGGTTTACACACTTCACAGCACTAACCATAGCACATACCCTCCCCAATGTCCATTACCCCACCCCCCTTTCCCTCCCCCCTCCCCCCAGCAACCCTCAGTTTGTTTTGTGAGATTAAGAGTCACTTATGGTTTGTCTCCCTCCCAATCCCATCT
>PISX010000937.1:0-225881 GCA_004024625.1 Mellivora capensis
CCTCCAGCCGTGCTCTGAGCTCACCCAGCCTGCCACCGGTTCAAGGTAACCCCGAGCTGAGAGCTCACTCCTCGGCTCTGTCTCTGTAGCCATCTTCTGGCTCTGATACCTGCTAGATCTGTGACACTCAGACACCCCCGATCCTTCTGTGACCCTGCAGGACCTGGGGCCACGCTGGCCCTGTGTGGGCTTCACCCCAGTTTAGCCTCTGGAGCGATGTCCCTCAGTGGTGCAGACTTCTAAAAGTCCCGATTTAGTGCTCTGTTGCTCCGCCGCTTGCCAGGAGCCGGCCCCTCCAAGATGAAAAGCTTTTGCACAGCAAAGGGAACAGTCAACAAAACCAAAAGACAACTGACAGAATGGGAGAAGATATTTGCAAATGACATATCAGATAAAGGGCTAGTATCCAAAATCTACAAAGAACTTATCAAACTCAACACCCAAAGAATAAATAATCCAATCAAGAAATGGGCAGAGGACATGAACAGATATTTCTGCAAAGAAGACATCCAGATGGCCAACAGACACATGTAAAAGTGCGCCACATCATTCAGCATCAGCGAAATACAAATCAAAACCACAATGAGTAGGAAAAAAAGGAACAACAACAACAACAAAAAGATGAGGCAAATAGAAAACAAACAGAAACCTGGCAGTCCTCAATAGAACTTTGCCAGTAATCATATTAAATGTAAAAGAATATGCACTCCAGTCAAAAGGCCAAGATTTAAGATTGGATAAAAAGAAAGCACTAAGTACATGTTGTCTACAATAGACATAATTTAAATTCAAATACAGAAATGGATTGAAAGTAAAAAGATAGAAAAATGCAAAAAGATGCAAAGTTTAAGCTTAAAAAGGGTTAAGTATTACAATGTATGTGCCTAATAATAGATTGTCAAAATATATGCATGAAAAATGACAAAATTAAAAGCAGAAATAGACTAGGCCACAATCACAGTAGGAGGTTGTAGCACACCTTTCTCAGAAATTGATAAAACAATTAGGCCAAAAAAAAAAAAAAAGTAAAAAATGGAGTATCTGTAGAATATTATCAACCACTTTTGCCTACTTGACATTAATAGAACACTACACCAAAGAACTGCGGAATATACATTCTTTTCAAGTGCAAATACACGTGAGTAGACCATACACTGAGTCATAAAGTGAATTTAAATAAATTTTAAAAGAACATAATCTTACAATGTATGTTCTTTGGCCACAAAGGAAGTAAACTCAAAGTTCTACCTGAATTCAGTCAGTAGCTGAACTCTTTCACCTCCTAGCATCCTTGGAAACTTTGGGCGCAATGGTCTCCTCCTCCACAACTCTCCAGTAAGCCCTGAACCAGGGAACTTAAAAATAATTTTATCTTTAATTGTCCTATTTCTACTCTGATAAGCACACGTCCATTCATTCCCCAGCTTTGAGCTATTGGCAGGAAATGCAATTCCAACTGGGGTTAGCAGAAAATGAATGCATCCCTCGTGTAACAGAAAATCACAGCATGAGCACGTAGTCCCTGGCTCTTGGCCTCCATGTTCTACTTTCCTTTGGGTGGTTTCCTCTCAAGCAGTGTGTTCTGGTGGCAAAATGGCCACCGTCAGCTTCACAGCAAGCAGAAGCCATTTCTATTTCCCAAGATGCATCACAGCATCCTTTCAGTATCATTGGTTCTGATTGGCTAAGTGCAGGTCACGTGACCACCCTGGAATTCGGGTTCAAATTGATCGTGCCATTCACTGCACAAATTAATAGGGAGTCTATGCTTTCCCAGGGAAAATTAGGATTAAGACGAGGGAATGAATTTGGGCAGGTCATGTTGCCTTCCTGCACTGCCTGTATTCATTAGGTTAAAGATGGCAGTGCAGAAGGTGGAAGGGGAAGGGTGGGTCCTGAAGGCAGATGAAGCCCCAAAAGGGTAAGACTTGCTTCACAGAGTAATTCAAGCCCTCCTTTGCTTCCAGGCAGTGGTCACCTGCAGGTGGAGGATGATGAGTGAAAATGAATACACCTGTATACACAGGCACGCACACACACGCACTTTTGTGGGCTTTTTTCCCCCCTCACAATGAATACAGATTATATCTGTGTAAATATTTTCTTTAAAAGTACAAATATTTAAGACAAAAACATTTAGACAAAAGCATTTAGGAGTTGGACTTTTCTTGTTTTTATATTATGAAATAGAATACTGGAAAGATGTTTATCTTTTTTTTTTTAAGATTTTATTTATTTATTTGACACACAGAGATTACAAGTAGGCAAGAGAACCAGGCAGGGAGAGAGAGGAGGAAGCAGGCTCTCCGCGGAGCAGAGAGCCCGATGTGGGGCTCGATCCCAGGACCCTGGGATCATGACCTGAGCCGAAAGCAGAGGCTTTAACCCACTGAGCCACCCAGGCGCCCCAAGATGTTTATCTTTAAGGTGGGAAATAAATACTCCAGAGATGTTCCTGCCAGCTGTGAAATATTTAGCAAGTCACTATTTCTTTTAGCCTTAAAAATGGGAATAGCCCCTGATTTAATGACCTCATAAGATGCTGGAAGAAACCTCACCAAAATAGGTAACATTGGAAATAGTGCATGTAAACAGGCCTTCTATACTGTAGAATGTTTTACAAATGGGAGAGAATATCCTTTGTGTTCAATTCTGGAAGCCACAGGAAAGTAACTTGTGCTTTGTACCACCAATCCGGATGCATGGGTTCTCACCCTTTTCAGTCTTCCCCTTGCTTCACCAAAAGAAGAAGCTTTTACCTGTTATATCTCCAGGCTTTAAGTACTAAACAAATAGAAAAAACAAGTGTATCTTGGAAACAGACTGAGGGGCAGAGGCAATTAAAAATAAATCAGGCATCTTGGAAAAAGTCATTTGCAGAAACAGTTGTGTCCACAGCATGAAATATGGAGGAAATGCATTAAAGCAAAAATTAATTTAATAAACATTCAACCTCAGTTTTTTTTAAAGGAGAGAATACCATAAAATACTTCATTAGGCAAAGTCTCATCAGGGAGACATGGACTTTTTTTTAAAAGAATTTTGTAAATTAGTGAGATGAAAGAAAGAAATGGGAGAGAAAGAGAGAACATGGCCATTTTCTGACTGTGCAGTTTCAAGAACTGGGAAGATCAGCTCAGCTATAGGAGAGGAAGATAGGGTTCTTAGGAGTCCCCCGCCCCCTATTCCGTCAAATTCCTGTGAATATATCCTGCTGGAACCACACAAAGCCAGTCAGGCAATGGCAGTCTCTCTGCCCAGAGAATCCAGACACATAAACCCAAATGTGATTCAAGACCCAGAAAAGGCCTAAACGGTGCCATCTCCCACCATGTGCTTCGACATTCGCTTTGAGCAGGTGAACAAAGACGCCACTCAAACAGGTAATTATCTGGTCTTCCCCCAAATGATTCCAGAGCCTAGCATGTTGCTGGCAAATTAGCTGACTCTCCAGGATGCCTGCTGGTTGATGTGGTAGACACTTGGTAGATAGCATCCTAGAATTTTTTTTTTTCTGTCTAATTCCTAACAATACACAACTTTTTCTTCAGGTGTCCATTTCAGCTCATGGCCACACTCACAATTTCAGATTGGAACCTTGAGTGGCTTGAATAAATCCAGACATCCCCTCCCCAGTGCTGGTTATTAGTACAGAGGTGGCATATAAACCCGGTTCACTCAATCAAAACAAATCTCAGGACTCTTCTGGAATATTGACACAGAAATACTCTCACCATCAGGACTGCATGCCGTGCAGGCTGAAAACCCAGAATCATGGGAGCCACTGCGGCTAAAAGAAAGGAAGCTAGTCCAGTGACAAACCAGAGCAGGGCCCAGAGAACTACAGGAAATTAAAGTGATCATACTATTCCTCAAGCTGTGTACTTCCCTTGACTTCCACTAATTTATCTCAGTAGGAATAAATTCTGTTTTGTGGGCTGGTTGGAATTTTACTGTTGCCTGATGTTTGCATATTAAGAGTTTTGGCAGGTCAGAGAATGGGAAAGTCTAAGAAAGGAAAGAGAAAAGGAAGGGAGAGGAAAGAAAGAAGAGATAAGAGGCAAAAAAAAAAAAAAAAGGCAGGGGGATGGAGAATAAGAGACTTCTGGAGCAGTTTGGGGCTGTGCCAGCTAATGTGCCATCTCTCATATTTTACAGAGGAGACTCCTGAGATCCTGAGATTTGAAGTAACTCTCACAAGGTCGCACCACCAGGGGACACCAGTGTAGGAACACCATGGCCAGGCACTATCTTCCTTCCCTCAGGTAATGCAATAGAAAAGTTAAGGAATTCTTCCTCATTACAGAAAATCTGGGATCTGCATGTAAGTAGAAAGGAAAAAAAAAAAAAAGCCATAATTTCACCAACCTCTACCACTACTATTAACATTTCACCAATTTTCCTGTCAGACTTTTTTTTTTCTTTTTTCTTTTCTTTTTTTTTTTTTAATAGATTTTATTTATTTATTTGACACACAGAGATTACAAGTAGGCAAGAGAACCAGGCAGGGAGAGAGAGGAGGAAGCAGGCTCTCCGCGGAGCAGAGAGCCCTATGTGGGGCTCGATCCCAGGACCCTGGGATCATGACCTGAGCCGAAAGCAGAGGCTTTAACCCACTGAGCCACCAAGGTGCCCCTTTTTTTTCTTATTTAACGATCATTTTTACAGCAGTAAACACTCTGTTTACATAGTTTTACTCCCTGAGATTTTTTCCCCTTCACATTATTTCATAAGCATTCTTCCATGTCATCATGTATTCTTCAGGAACAGCATTTCTGTGACACTAGAATATTCATTCATGGGGATCTTTCCGAATTACCTTAGCTGTTTTCCTCCCATTGAACATATTGTTTGTTCCTAATTTTTCAACATGTATTTTTGAAACTGCATAAAACTTTTCTTAGCAAAAATTATTTACTTAGAATAGATTCCCAGAAGTGAAATCTCAGTGTCAAAGTGTAGGAATTAGGGTTGCAAAATTTAGCAGCTAAAAGTTCAGGGTGTCCTGTTAAATCTTCTTTTTTTTTTTAATAAGATTTTATTTATTTATTTGACAGACAGAGATCACAAGTAGGCAGAGAGGCAGGCAGAGAGAGAGGAGGAAGCAGGCTCCCCTGCTGAGCAGAGAGCCTGATTAGGGCCTTGATCCCAGGACCCTGAGCTCATGACCTGAGCTGAAGGCAGAGGCTTAACCCACTGAGCCACCCAGGAGCCCCTGTTCTGTAAATCTTAATTTCAAATTATTTGTTATCTGAAATTCAAATTTTACTAGAAGTCCTGTATTTTATCTGGCAACCATAGTAGGAATGTTTTAAAGGTTTCCACATGTATTTTGCATGCCCTGCTACCCTGACACTTTTCCTCGTGACAGAAAAGAGGGAGAATGACACAATAACATCTGGAACTCCTTCACCTTCTTCATCTGTACCTCCATACCTAGCACCTCACTCAGCAAACAACACCAATCCCTCACTTAGACCTACCCTCCCTGGAAAGGAGAGGTGTATACTTAATAAATATTTTCCTATTTACATATCTCTAATTTTAACGTATCAAGCAGTAAGGGATTACATTCCTTCTTTCTTGCCTCTCACCCATGCCCCCATTTTCCCTCCCCGCCCCGCTTCCGTTCCAGTGTGATATTCAACAAGCAAGGGGTAGGAGTGGACGCCCAGGTCAGTCTCTGTGTCAAATACGAGATCTTCCTTGGCCTAGGGTTGTGGGGGCCCAGAGGAGAAACAGAACTCCACCTGGGTATCCTGGAAGACCTCTCGGCCAACGTGCCATTTAGTTGGGCATTGAAGGATGGTAGACTTTGCCCATGTGAAGGTCAGGTGGAAGACCTCCCATCCCCAGTGAGGACATTTTGAAGACACAGTCCTGGGAAAGAGAAAGGTTTAAGTTTGAAGCATCTTAAGTTCTCCGTAAAGGGTCCTGGGTGAAGCTGGCACTGACCTTTGGTATCTTCGCTTGGGGACCATATTCCGAAACAGCTGGTACCCACCCCACCATTGCTGGGGCTGTTCATAAACGGTTCACAAAATGCATCTAACATTTTAAAACTGCTCATAAAAATGGATCAATCAGTACCAGGTTGAAATAATTAGTTTCCTTTGCTAAGAAAAAATAGTGCTCCTTAATTATTGTGCTGATTGTGTGAGAGGCTTTCTTTTGAAGACAACAAACAGCCCTCTGAAGGCTCTGTCCTTCTACCTGCCTATAGGGGAAAGAATCTAATTAAAACAAAGAAAAATATTAATATTTAATGGTGTGATTTCCCCCACATCCTTTTTGCTTCTCAACTGAACCCAGTGACAGCTCCAAAAATTCCCCCAAAAAGAGCACACAAAATCCCATGAGTGTGATGCTGTCAGAGCACAGTTTTAATGAACAGCTCTGTGCAGCAAGATCTGGGAACTGCAGAGCTGACACCAGAGCTCCTCTCTCAAAGCTGCGTGTCCCCTGCTTTCAGTTACCCTCTGAGAGTGCCCTGACTTCCTGCCTCAAACATCTGAGGCCTCAGAGCTATATGTTCCTGCATTCAGTTCAATCCTGTCCCTTTGTAGTGGAGAACCTGGGGGAGTATGCAAAGCACAATACAAGGACCCCATGGTTTCCAGGAAGATCCAGTGAGATGATGTGAATAAACACTTAGAGTGCCTAGCACATAGTGAGCACTCAACAAGTATGACTTAATAGCCTCAGACTGGGGGACCGATGTCCACAGGTGAGGGAGGGTGTTTTTTGAAGTCACACACAAATTGGTGGCAGAACCAGGGTGTGAACACTCTGTTCATTATTCCTCCTGGCATTCTAACTTATATCCATGCATTGGCCTCCTGTGCTGGCCATATTTTCCACCACTGGTAGAATGGTCTTTGCTGCCTGGACTTCTGCACTCATTATTTGTGCCGGGACAGGAGCCTATAGCCCCATCTGGACCCACCTTCCTTCTGTACTTGAATGAATACGGGTCCTTCTATCTCTGCAAGATTATTTTTGGTTCCAAGAGACAGACAGTTTCAACTAATGGAGTTAGAGCCAAAAAAATAAAATAAAGGATTTTTATCACTGAAATGTCCCAGGGGTAGGACTTCAGGCATAGGTGAATCCGGGGGCTAGAACAATGCCAAAATTTGCCTTGGCTCCTCTGTCATGCAGACCTAATTCTCAGATAAACTGTCCTCTAGGGATTGCAGGATGGTTACTAGTGCTCTTACCTCCCATCAAAACTCATTCAAAGTGAGTTTCTTTCCCCTGTAGGGCTCCTAGAAGAAGTCTCATTACATGTCATTGGCTCTGGTAGAATGGGTCACATGCCCTTTCCTGAACCAGTCACTGTTTCCAGGGGGATGCGAAGAAAGACAGGGTTGCTTCTTCTGAGTTCCTGTGAGTGCCCTTGGTGCCTCTACTCTGAGGTCACACAGGAGGAGAAAAGTGTATGTTGTTCACTAGTTTTTGTTTTTGCTTTTTTAGCCAGAATGAAGTTCTACTAATTAAACTATATTTCTGTCCTGGAGACCAGTGAAATGTGGCTTCAGGCAGTGACCACACAATAGAGACCCATAGGCCAAATCCAGACTGCAGATGGGTTATGTCTGGTCCATACAGGATCTTTGAATTTGAATTAATTGTCAACATTAAGTATCTGCAGAGTTCCCATAAACAGGCAAGTTTCCAGCTTCTTGGATAAAATGAGATCCCTGACCATACAGGTCCTGGCCTGCCTCTGCCCTGGCGGTCTTCAAAGTCAGCCACAGGACTGGTCACCTTGCTTCTCTCACAACAGCCTAGAGGCTGCAGCCAGAGTTTGCAAGCCCCGGGGCAAGTCAGCTCAGGGTTGATGCACATCACTCTGTTTGAAGCACCATTCACACACTGAGCTCCACTTTGGAGCCGGAATGCAGCCCCTTTGGTCTCAGATGAGTCACAGCAGGCCTGGGAGGTTGGTGAGTGGGAGTTACTGGCATATTTTACAGAGAACGAAGGTGAAGCTTGATGGAGTTAGGGACAGTGTGGTAGAAACAAGTATTGACTTGGGTACCTGGGCAAGTAGTGGTCAGGGAATGGGGGCTCTCAATCCTGTCCCTATGCCTAAAATTGACGAAACTGGGCTGTATCACCCTCTGATGTCAAAGGGAAGGTTATGCAAAGCAGCATGAGCAGAGCAGTGTCTTCCTGTCTGTTCCCCCCCCCATCTCCCTGACTTGGGAAAGGATGGGGGTGCCTAAGTGGTCCAGGACTGCACACCAGACACCTTTACTCCATCGGTCCCCTCCTTCCCCACCTCTCTCTTGGGCGCCACTGCAAATTAAGTTCTCACAGCAGGCTGTCTCCCCCTCCCTTGCTGGGAGAAGTGTTGGGTGGGCCTCTGGGGGGTTCATCCACAGAGGCAGGCCTGGATCAGAGCAAAGCAATGGACTCTTGACCATTTGTCTCTTGTGGGAGAGAGGCAGGAAAAAGGGGGGAGAGAAGGAGAAGGGAGACTGAACCTCCATTTCTGTGGTGTTGGGCTCCGTGTATGCCTCAAATCTGTCAGTTTCGTTCTGCTGTTAGCCCACACCTGTCCCCCCCTTACCCTCACCATCAGTGATCCTTCTCTCTCTGCTGGTGTCCCAGAGCCCACTCTTGGCCTGCCACACCCTGCTTAAAATTTCCAGTGGTTTCTTACTTAACGGGGATGAAACCCAACTCTTGGCCAAGACCTACAAAGCCCTTAGGGATGTCTTTTTCCTCTGCAGAGATTTCATTTCAGCCACTCACGGTCCCTCTGCTGCAGGTTCTGTGGGTGTCTCCCCCGTGCCACCTTAGACTTGAGCAGGGCCTGTCCCCTCTCAACCCTTGGCCCTCAGCCTGGTACTGTGCCTGCCACAGGGTGGGTGCCCACTAAGCAAATGGATGAATGACTGTGTGAATGAACAGGTTTTGAACAACCTGAGTGGTCTGAACTTCTGTTTATCAGTAATTAAAGACGACTATTTGCAAACCCTTATCAACTTAATTTAAAAATTTAACTGGGGTCCAAGAATGGCAAGGGAACACGGGGAAAGTTGGCATTATTTTACAGTTGATTTAATTCACTCCTCTTGCTGGCACTAATTTAATTCATCTCTGCAGCTACTGGCCGGCTGGCTGGGGCTCGATACTAACCACAAAGGCGGGGCTGGAACAGATAATGGAGCTGTGCCCCTGAGCGCAGGGTGGAAAGAAAAAAAAGGAAAGAGCTGAGGCTTCCCGGGGAAAATTAAAGGCCGTGTGTGTGTGTGGTGGGGGGTAATAGAAGCCTTTTTTCTAATGGTTCATTTTCTTTCTCTTTAGTCCAAAGTGATAAAAGCAAATAAATTTGTGTTTAGAATCACAGACATAGTACAAGGCCATTACATAAAGATATTATCTTCCTGGTGAAACTTCGTCAGAAGCTCTTAATGTCGAAAGCATGGAAAGTGGATTAAAATATCACAGGCAAGCAGCGGAGATTGTCAAAATGACAGAATATTATTAAACCTGTATATTTATCCCTTAATTTTCATCTCCACACGAGACCCCAGCATGGTGCTGTTTCCGCACAAAGCCGTTGGCTATGCAGCCAGCTGAATGGTGGGAGGGAAACCCACTTGGGCAGAGCCCAAAATGCCTTCCCAGCTCTCCGGCCAGCCTCTTGCTTGAATAGAGTCCAACCAGAGTCTAAATAAACAGAGAAAGGTGGCCCTTCTGCCTGGAGGACCTTTAACTGGCATTCCTTCCACCGGGAGCCACAAATCCTAGGGAGCTGGTAGGTGGCAACAGCAGAGAACCCCGCAGAGAAGCCAGGGTGCAGGGCCAGCTGCAGGATTTACACAGGGGCGGGGGCTGCTTCTGTCTTCAGGGTCAGTGGGGAGAGGAGAGTGGAAGGGCTCTTCTTGGCCTGCTTCCACTCTGGCTGTGTGCTACCAGCTGCAAGCTATGGGATGTTCTCTGCGCCCCGCTCTCTACCTGTGCTATAGGCACATTTTCTCAGCGAATCTTTCTAACGGCTGTGAGGAGGGCCCAACTGTCCACTCTGGTTTACAGATGAGGAAACCGAGGCTCAGAAGCCAAGCAGCCCAGGTCCTGTAGGTGGTCCATGGTGGCTCCAGATCCTCTATGGTGTCCCTGCTCAGGCCGCTCAAAGGGCAAGAAGAGCAGAGCCAGGGTGGACACAGCAAGGTGGAACACGCTTCAGGACAGATGCCAAGGGGGATGAGAGGGCATAGAGTGGTGGTTCCAGGTGTGTAGGCGAGCTCAGAGGTGCCTGCGTTTGCATCCGGCACTCCAGAATGCTGCACAGGTGGGGATAGGTGGTGACAGCAGCTGCTTCTGGCCTGGGAACTGGAGACAGAGACAGAGAAAGGAGACCTACATTTCTCTGCCGACTCTTTTGTGCTATTTGAATTTATTGTCATGTGGAAGTGGATTTTAAAAGTATATGTTAGGGGCACCTGGGTGGCTCAGTGGGTTAAAGCCTCTGGTTTCGGCTCAGGTCATGATCCCAGGATCCTGGGATCGAGCCCCACATCGGGCTCTCTGCTCCGTGGAGAGCCTGCTTCCTCCTCTCTCTCCCTTCCTGCCTCTCTTGCCTACTTGTAATCTCTGTCTGTCAAATAAATAAATAAAATCTTAAAAATAAATAAATAAATAAAAGTATATGTTAAAGCCATGTGAAAAGTTGCTTAGCCAGAAGGAAATAAAGCAAACTGTATTCATTTTCAAAGGTCCCTAAGTGTCACCACCTCACCAAGAGCACTCCCTGTCGAACACACACCCTCCTTCCTAGGTCCTGCAGGATGCCTGCCCCATTGCTGAGCTGGGAGCTTCTCGGGGCTCTTTCCCTGTCAACTCAACATCTTTTTTCTCTCCCTTCCAGTGCAGTTGTTGCTCCCTTTCAGCCTCAGCTCCTACTCTGCCTCTTTCAGGCAGCCTTCTCTGACTATTCCAGGCCCTCTGTGAGGGTCTGCAGCAAAGAGGATTCCTCTCCATAGCCCAGACCTAAAACCTGGCTGTTATCCATTATCAGGTCAGCTCCTAAGGGTAAGTCAATGTGGACACATTATTCCATATGCCTTTCCTTCCCTCTTTAGTTTGGTGGGCAGTGGAGGGAGGGAAGATCAGGAAAAACATCTCTATTAAAGCAAACTGGACATCTGGCACCCATGGAACCACATATGCTAAACTCAGTGTGAAGCCAGGATCCAGGGCTTGGGGGCAGGGGTGCTGTCAGGCAGGCAGGGACAGAAGCTTCCGCTCAGGGCTTGCTCTCCACTCACTGAGGATAAACACAGTAATGTCCAGACAGGGGACCAGTTTTGTGATGCACAAACCTTATACAATTTAGGGATCCACTTCAAGGAAAAGTCTATACAATTACAAATACAAATTTTGTATGAAAATGAATATCTAATTATAATGAGAAAATTCATCACAACAAATACTAGAGGCTTAGAAATTCAGGTCCCTTTCCAGATTTGTTTAGGCAGTTTGCCAGCAATGCTCACATAGACACATTTTCTCAGTGCACCTTGGCCCCTTCCACCGAGCATTCCTCAAGGTGGGAGAGCCTAATGCTCCCTGGGCTTCCCGATCCATTCACCTCTTTAGACAAGACCCAATGTTCAGCCATCTGTGTGAAGGATGAAAATGACAAATCGATAAAACCTAACTGTCAACCAGTGGACAGAGCTCTGGTGGCCTAGCCCAGTGCTCCCTGGCCCTGAGAGGAGCAGAGCAGCAAACCCACCCTGGGCTAGGCTGCTGGTCATCCGTCCCAGGCCTGGCTCACAGGAGAGACCCTCAGCAAGAAAGAGAAGATGCTGGAGGAAGAGCAGCTGGTTGGGCTTGGCGGCACAGGTGAGTTCAGACGCAGACAGCTCTCCTTGTGCATTCTAGCAAACACTTAAAGAAGAAATCGTGCTGATCCACCTCGACACTCACTCTTCCAGAAAGCAGAAGAGGAGGGCTCGGATTTGTGAAAGCAGCAATACCTGTACCCAAGCCAGATGAAATTATTTCGGGGAAAGCAAAACAAAACAGGATTAGTCATGAAGTAACCAGTGAAAGCATACCAGAATGGCTAAAATTTAAAATGCCAAATATGACAAGAATGTGAAGCAACTGGAACTCTTACGCTGCTGGTGGGAGTGTAAAATAGTACAGTCCCTTGAGAAAACAGTTGGAGAGTTTCTAAAAAAGTTGAACGTACACGCACCATATAACCCAATGATTCTGCTTGAATATTTATCCAATAGGAATAAAAACACATGTCCACAGAAATACTTGCATGTGAATGTTCATAGTAGCTTTATTCATAAGAGCCCCCAAATGGCAGGCATCCGTCCACCGGTGACCGGGTAAACAAATTGCGGTGTGTCCACATAATGGAATGCTATTCAGCAATAAAAATGCGAACACTGGCAACAATCTAGGAGAAGCTCAAAGTCATCATGCTGATAGAAAAAGCCAGCCGCAGAGTGCATGGACTAATTGGAACCCGAAGTTCTAGCAGAGGTGACAGGAATCTGTGGTGACACAAGGCTCATCAGTGGTTGCTTGGCGCCAGGACTGGAGGGTGGGATTGACTACAAAAGGCATGACAAAATATATTTTCCACGGTGACAAAAATATATTACATCTCAATTCGGGGGGATGTGTATATTTGTATTTGTGCTTGTATGAATTTGTCAAAACTTTCAAAATGTACAAGTTGATTAAAAAAATAAAATTAATAAATAAAAATAAAATTAATAAATAAAAATACTGAATTTTAGGCTCTACTCCAAAATATTGATTTAATATTTAATGACTAAATGGAGGGCCCAGGCATCAATAATTTTAATAACACTCCCCCTGCTACTTCCCCCTCAACACTCAGCTTGGGGAAAGGATAGACAACTTTTGGAAAGGTTAATCAGTCTCTGGCACTGTCTCCGCAAACCCTGTGTGAATCCTTCTTTCTCTACCTTCCCATCTCATCTCAGATCTCTCTGTGCCCCTCTCACTGTGCTGTTGCCCCACGATGCTGCACCTGTCCCCTTGTGCCCCAGCAGCCCAGCTGTCTCAGGTCTCACGCTGTTCCCCAGCCTGCTAACCTGTTCCCTTGTTGCACAGAGTGGGTGATATCTGACATTCCAAGGCACAGCACATATGTCCTTCCTCAGAAGGCCCCCCCTGATGCATGAGGTCACTCTCCACTCCCAGAACAGGAGGTGACTCCTGTAACTTTGTTCATTTTTCTTACAGTAGGTATGACTATGTGATAGATTCTCCACTGCATCGTTACTCTTTGATGATCCCTTTCCTTGGTCTATAAGGTCTATACGATCCTTGGATTTTTGTCTAATTTGTTCATCACAGTATCCTCTCATCCAGATGGCCCCTAGGACATAGTAAGTGTTCAATAAAATCTCACTGAATGAAGTTTGATGGAATTGCTCTGAGGTAGTGAAACTGAAGGGTTGGAGCTTAAGATTCACCATCAAACACTGAAGAAAAATCACAGAAAAAGCTAATAAATTCTAAATGATACCACAGGCAGCCAAGGAACTAAATGCTTCATTTTCTTCATTTTTGCCCCCTGGTATTTTCATAAATCTTTGCAAAGAGCAAAAATTCTCATGAGTTGCTTTGGGTGTATCTGTCCAGCCAGTGAGTGCCCTTCCCCTCTCTCTGGGAACTGTCCTACAGGTCTGCAGGGATGAGCCTCAGGCAACCCTTTTATACCCCATGGCTCTATCTCCTTGAGCACAGCTGATTGGAGCAGCAGCAGACACCTGACCCTAACTGGACCAATCAGATTCTCCACAGGTGGCTCTACGGCTACAGGGGGAAGCCAGCCTCTTCTAGTGGAGGGAGGAAGGGCCACTGAAGCAGGTGTTTCGTGACAGGGGCAGGAGAGTAAAGCCAATGCCAAGATGAGCAGAACTAGTCCACAGGACTTTTCTGTTCCAGGGCCTTCTTTGGCTCAGGCATGTTCCCCCTACTAGAGCTCAACAAGACCCTCTGGACTGTTTCTTAGAAGCCATTTATTCCATTTTATTTGTTTGTTTTCTTTTTTGCTTAGGTTAGCTTGAGCGTTTCTGTTATTTGGTACAAAAAGATTCAAAATTAATTGTGTATTAAATTACTGTAATAATAAGATAAAATGGTGCAATAAGAATTTAGTTTACATATTTTCAATACGAGCACATATTTACAACTAGAATGTAAAGAGAGGTCCACTGGTAGTTTCTATGGAGCCATTCTGGACTTCAAGGATCTCTCTGTTCTTGCCCCACTGTCCCTCCACCCCCAGCCCACCTCTGCCTCTGTACTGGGCTTCCTGATACAAGAGGCTCTCGGGAGTTTCTGATTTCCTAATCAAAGCTGGAGTCAGCAGTGGAGATGCTGATGGAGACATGGGTGACTCTCCCCACTGTCTCAGCCAGGCATCCGGGACACCAGCGCACCACGCCTGATCAGCACTAATTTGAGCTGCGACACCATTTTCCAAGCTGTTGCCATCTCAGGTCACAAGGGAACCTCTCTGGGGGATCAGGGATGGTTGGTATTCAATTTCCCTCCTCTACTTCTCAAGAGCCAAGCTCCCAAGTTCAAAGACATCTATCATAGGGAGTGATGGATTGTATTTCAGAGCAGGTTGGCAGCAGGAGGGAATTGGATTCAGAAACAACCATCTGGCTCTTGCAGCTGTGTGCCCTTTGCCCTGCTCAGCATCAAGCCACCTGTCACATAATGTGAGTGGCCACAGCAGCAGAACCAGCCCTTGTGTCCGGCCCAGACAGGCCTCCTCTGTTCTAGGGAAGCAGAAGCATTCAGAAAGCCAGGGAGGACTCCTCTGGGCTGATCATGGAGGAAGTTGTGGCTGAGTACAGAGACTTTTTTGAGAGCCTACTGTGCGCTCAGCCCTTGGGAGACAAACTGAAACAGGCAACTGTCCACCAGGAACACTCATTCATTCATTCATTCATTCAAAAGACACCTATTGTTTTGATAACTCCTAGGCACAGGCACTGAAAATCCCACTTTCTGCTGTGGGACAGTCTTAGTCCCTATAAGCACTCTGTCTGGGGTCAGATCCCAGCTCTAACAACTATGAGCCGCATGAAGTGGCCAAGTCTCACCAGCACATGCTCTTGTATCAACACCTTCTCTCTTTAAGGCTGTGTTTCTCATCTGTAAATTGAGGGTAATGATACTACTTATTGAACTGTGGGGACAGAAAAGTCTGCAAGCTGCCTGTGAGTAGTAAATGCTCACTAAGGTTGGCCATTACTATTTAGTTGTATTTTTTTCTTTTACTATTTTTATTATGTCCACACACTCCTTTATTCAGACACAGTTCTCAGGCCATTTAAAAAACTGAACAAATGGTGTGCTATCCTAGACCATCCATCTCAAGCTGCTGTAATGATCGCTGATTTGGATACAGCAGCTGACACTAATAAAGGTTGTTCCTATTTGCCTGCGATCCTTCCCTGGGCCCCATGAGTTGGGGCTCCATTGTCATTCCCAAGCCTCACAAACACAGCATCCCAGCACCATCTGCATGGCCAGGAGCTTAACTATCAGGCTGCATTTTCCATTTTATGAGCAGATTGGGAGGCAGCCAGTGCAAGCACCAATATTTAGGATACCTGGGGAGAGATTGTGTCTTTTTACTGCTTAGCACAGAGATGACGAGGCAACCAATCAATGAGCGCCAGGCATGACAGCACTTGGCGCTGACAAGCAATGTCACTCTCCATTGTGTTTTCAGAACCACTCTGGGGTGGCAAGGCTCAGAAAGACACCGTTATGTCTAACAGGAAAAGCTTGGAGAAGCAAAGAACTTTTACAGGAGGATATATTTTGGCCACGAATCCTAAAAGAAGAAAGACCAAGCAATAACCTGGAGAGGTTCCTTGCCCTCAAGGGCCTCTCATGTTTCTGGTCAATAAGATAAAATAAAATAATTTAAGAAAAAATGCAAAAAACAAGTTTTAACTTTGTGTGTTCATGTAGTTGTGTACACACACGTGTGTGTACCTGTAAGAGACACAGAAAGACCATGAGACAAAAGCAAATGGTGGGGCGCTTGGGTGGCTCTGTCAGTTAAGCATTGGACTCCTGATTTCAGCTCAGGTCATAATCGCAAGGTCCTGGGATCCAGCCCCGTGTTGTGCGGGGCTCTTCCCTCAGCAGGGAGTCAGCTTCAGGACTTTTTTTCTCTCCCTCTTCCCCTCCCCCAACCCCTGCATGACCTCTCTTTCTCTCTCTCTAAATAAGTAAAATTTTTTTTAAAAGAACAAATGGTAAATGCACACTAAATAAATAACTAATCACATTGGCTCACATTTATGGAGTATCTGTTATACGCCAGACACTGTACTAAGCACTTCCATGTGCATTACTTCATTCAACTGCCACAACATGATAATGAATGCAAACACTTAATGATGCCTCACACCTGGAAGATGCTTCGTATGAAACTGACACGCCTGCTGTTCCTCTCGTCATCCCCCATTTCCAGACCAGGAAACTGAAGCTCAGAGATGTGACCTGCGCTTGCTTCTTAATGACAAAACCAGGTCTCAAACCTTGTGTGTGTAGTTTCTAATTTAAGGATAAAAGCAACAGAAAACACCCATTTCTCCTATACCCTCAGTGCCACATACTATAGTAGGTGCTGTTGAATGTTCACTTACTAAATCCTATTTCTTTCCCTTAGTTTACAGATCAGAACACAGGCACATGGAGGCCTCAGGAGCTTTCCCAGGGCCGTGCAGTGAGGCTGGCGCAGAGCTCCATCTCTAAATGCATGGGGGTGATGTCGAAGCCCTCCTTCCTGGGACAGCTCACTCCCCAACGCAGTTTGTAGGGAGGTAATAGCAGGGTGCCTGTGCCCTCGGGGCCATTGAAAAGGCCAAAGAAGGTGCCTGTATGCATGTGCTTTGGCAGGAACCGAGTGCCATGCAGCTGTCAGAGGGGTCTGCTCAGGAGAGGCGGCTTTCCACAGCTGGGCAGTTGCAAACCTACAACCCACAACCCTGTACCCTGAAGGACAGCAAAGTTCCACAGCCACCCATGAAAAATGGCTTTTGTTCCAGAACCAGAGAGAAAAGGGAAGCCTCCTGGGTAAAGATAAAGACTTCATTCTCTGTCCTGGGTCCTCCCTCCTCCACACCATGTGTAATTTCATCTCCAGGGACCTCCGTGACTGCTAGACATTCTCATGCCAGCTGGGATGTGGCCCAGCCAGGTGGGGCTGCAACAGGCCCTTGGGACCTCTCCTGCCTCTACCATCAGGGTTGCCACTGCCTCCAGGAATGACTTTCCCTTCCCTTTGGCAATGCTTGGGACCCAGTGAACTCTAAACTCTGCTGCTTGCTAGTGACAGCAGTAGCAAGCACAGTATTGCCTGGAGCTCTCAGGTGAAGGAAGAGGCAGCCATCACCTCAAATACCAATCCCAGCACCCTGTGAGCTAGAGAACCAGGCTTGAGAAAATGTCATTTGAAGACCCCTGGTTGGGAAGGAAGGACCAGATATCGTTCTGCCGACTGAAGGGGAAATTCTGTTTCTTGTTTATTTGTATCTTAAAGGACTCACCTGTGCTCACGGCCACTCATTTCCACTTTCCAGATGAGAAAACAGAGGTAACTAATTCATCCAGGGCCCACTGGTAGTCAGTGACTAAGCCCAGGTGAGCCCCACTCCAAATCTCCCATTACTTCCTCAGTACTGCTGAACTATCTAGATGTTCCACAGTTCCACCTTTCATTATTCCCCTTCTGTGCCTTTTATTTCAGTAAACACACTATTTGTATTCCCCTGGAAATTGCACTCTGGAGGGAGAATCTTTTGATGGAGGCATGCTGCACACCCACTAGACCACTTTCCTTCTACAAGCATGGTGATTCAATCACGCATTATCACACAGCCACATGCATAAGGTCAGCCCCCTCCTGGTAGTCCACAAAGGAATTCCTGGTGGGGAGGGGGCCACAGCTACATATCTAGACTTTTGAGCCAGGAATTTCTGTCCTTGTGTCTGTGGGTGTATTAATTAATCATCCCTTTAATACCAGCTGTGTCTACAAGCATTACTAGAACAGTCAGTTCCATTCTTAAAAATAAGCTCATTTAAACCAATGATTTGATGGATTTTAAACTAAATTAGTTAAATCTTTGTTTTAAAATAGAAGCAATCTTAAGAACAGAGAACTGTTGAAACCCTCAATGAGGCTGGATTCTTGGAAGCAATGTATGATTCATTCATTCATTCATCCATGTAGTCAAACATTTAACAAGCTTGTGACAGGGGCTGGGCTAGTGCTGTGGGGAGTGGGTCACACACAACTGGCCCCAAAGGGCCCTCAGTCTAACATAGGGAAGGAGGAAATTAACTCACCAGAGAACAATGCAGAGGAACACATCACACAGGCAAAGAAATGCTGCTTGTTCCCACCTTAATTCTAAGACGGTGGTAAAAATAAGTAAGCTCCCATCCTACAGGGCATAAAAGAGAAGTCTGTTGCAAACCTGGAGAGCCTCGGCCGTAGAGGTGGACCCGCCTTTGGGTTATTAGAACAGCAGGGGGCGCTCTAGGGAGTGGAGCAAAGGGTCCCAGGTCAGCATCACCAGGGAAATGCAATCTGGGTTTGCTTTCTTGCCCTGAGTAGGCAGCTTTTAATTGCAACCCCACTAAATCCTGAGTGTGTGATGGCACAGACAAGGTTAGGCTAGTTTGGCTTTTCACTATTTCACTATCTATAAAGAAAGGGTTTCGTAATAGTTCTTACCTGTCTAGCGAGTGTGACAGATTTAACTAGTGGAGAGAATGGACTGTTTTCAAGGACTAATTAAACGACATTACAAATCACTCTCAGCTGTTATCAAAGCAGCCTCCTGCTGTCACCCAGGAGGCCTGGCCCAGTCCATCTGCAGGCTGCTGAGTCCCTGTGCACACATCTGGCGGCCAGACCCATGGGGATCACACCTGGGCTTCGCCCCTTACAGGTCCTGAGGCTGTGGTCCCATTACCTAACACTCCCAGCCTCAGTGCTCTCTTCTGTCAGGTGGGGCTAGATATCGTCTCCTAAGACCGAGGTCAAACATGCTGTGACATGGTAACTGCTTAGCAGACGCCTCTGTCACCATCACCTAAAAATCAATCACACAAGTCTGGGAAGGATGTGATGTGTCTGTACCACAGTCAAGTGCAGTGGCTGGAGGCACAAAGTCCCAAGGGCAGGCACAGGGGGTCTTGGGCCTCTGGGAGGCCACATCACATCTTGCAGTTTGTGTTCCTGAATGTGCCCACACTTACAGAAGGTCCCTGGAGTGGGGTCTTTGGAGGATGGAAGATCCCAGGTCTGTCTGTCCCCATGTCCCTCTTTCCCCCTCTCCTCACATGGGAGGAAACATGGTCTTCTCTCCAGGAAGGTCCCATCTCAGAGGGGAACCTCTTCCTCCCAGAGCCTGGAAGGACATGCTGGGCAGAGTCGCTCCTCCTTTTGAGGGTGTCCTGCACTGTCACTCCCACTTAGGCCGATGTGCAAAGGTGAGGTCCCTGTCACCTTGGTGTTGCGCCTCCCTGATGTGCTTTGGGCTTTTCAGGCCAGCTCTCTGAATTCTTATGAAGCTCCATCCCCAGCAACTCACGTGGCAAGGTGGCTTGTCAGCCAGGAGCCCGGCTTAGCACGTCATCCCAAAGGTGGTGCCCTCTTTGGAGCAAGGCCCTCTGTGTCTCTCCTCTGCACCCTCAGTAGGTCTAGCTCAAAGCAGGACCCACATCCAGTGCCCAAAGTATTGAACCAACACACACACAAGAGTTTGAGACTTTTCGCTTAAGTCCCCAGAGCTCTGTTTCCAACCTCAGAAATGACCCATCCTCTTCAAAAAGAGGCTCTCCAAAGTCAAACACTGCATCTCCACAGGGTCCAATTCCATTTTGTTGCTTTCCCAGCACAGCTGCGATTAATAAACATCCCACTGGCTGTGCAGTTCTAGGCTGGGAGTACACAGCATCCTGGAAACAAACCCTGGCAGAGAATCTGTCACTGTCAGCCTGGCTTCTCCATCTTCTGCCCCACACCCCAGCTGACTTGGAGCATGGCCTGCCCTGTCTGCAGAGCCTCTTCCACCACCTCTACCAGTCCCTGGAGCCTGGCCCCCTCAGGGCCACCTTTGGAAAACCTGGCTTCCCTAAGTAAGCTCCCAGGGAGCAACTGGGGCTTGGGTTTTAGTGGGGTCTGAGGAGTACAGCATGGGTGACTGGCAAGCAAGGCAGCCCTATCTCATCTGGCATCGGCCTGCAGGGCGGAGACTTCCACTACCTGTCAGTCCCCAGTGCGAAGCTTCCCAGGTGGAGCGAGCAACAATGAGAAAAGGTGCTCATTCAAGTTCCCTGGCAGCTAGTTTTTCTGTTTTCAGATAATAGTCATTGCCTTCCCTTCTTTTCTTTTATTGCCAGGAGGGAAGCATCCCTATGAGGGCCCAAAGGTGTGGGGTTGTAATGTGCTCCTGCTTTCTATGCACTGCTAGAATGCTGAATAATCTTTATGAACATGAATTAATGGTCTTGTCAGCAGCAACGATTTTGCAGAGCACACTGTTACATTAGAAGAAGAAATGGAAAGCAGGACGTGTCAGTTCTGAGCAAGCAGTGGGACACCCTGAGGACTGGGAGGCTGGTGGAAACCACTCTCCTTCTGCTGGGCCCTGACCAGCTTCCACTCTCAGGCCTGTGGGATAGCCTGCTGGACTCTGGACTCTGTGGAGAGTGGGGAGGAAAGACATCGCAGTACCATGCTGACACAGCAGACACTTTTCTAAACCACACGAGAGGAAACCAAAGGCCCCAGGGAGCCCCAGCACCTGGGAAGCAGACGGGTCCTCCTAGAGGCAGACTTAGCAGCCTCTTTGCCCTTTTTGGGCATTTCCTGTGAGTGGAAGCAGCGTTGGCTCAGATGCTTGCTCTTTGAAGCTTCTCTGAGCTTGCTTTGAAGGCCCCAGATTGGACTTAGCATACACAAGAGCTGGGAAAGAGCTGCTTTGCAAGATGGTGAGCTCCCCATCACTAGGGTCTAGGTCCTACCAGGAAGCTTCTGGGCTGTACCTGGAGTCATAGCCTTCCTTGGACAGCCACACATTGGTCATGCCCTGGCACCAGCCTGGTCTAAGAGCTGGGGATGCAGGGGTAGACGAATCTCTGCACTCAATTATGGAAGGGAAAGAAAATAAACAAGGAAAAAGTAATTTAACAAGATAAGTACCCTTAAAAAAATGAAAGAGGCTGCTGTGGCAGAGGCTGTGGGGCGGGGGATATGGGCAGGGAGCTGAGACCTGCTTGCTGCAAAGGGGTGGCCCTGGGAAGACCTGGAGCAAATGCACTCCTTGTAGAGAGTCAGCTATTGCAAAGGCCTGAGATGGCACCTCTGACCATGATTTCCAAACTCTTGCATTCAATGATGACAAGATATTGAGATGACCTCTGGACATCAGTAACATCAGGTTAGCTTTGGGGGCGAGGGGACTGATCAGCTCTCCTGAAGGTCATTTCTCAGAGCTGGGGTGTGACTGGAAATGTCCTCACCAGCCTTTGGAGGTGGAGGAAGCCTGACTTCACATCCTGTATTATGGGGGAGGGGAGGGTGAGCACCTTCTTCTCCAAATCCAGAGGAGGTATGGCCGCATTTAGGGACCTAAGGTCTGGAAGGAAACTCTGCAGTGGGATCTCAGTCTGTGGTTGGCTGGGCTGTGGGCTGTGGGAGTGAAGCTTCAGCCACTGATAGTGGAAAGGCCAAGACAGAGCATGGGAGGAGGCCTTACACTGTCACTGAGTTAGTGACACTTACACTGTCACTGAGTTAGTGACACACTGTCACTGAGTTAGTGACACTTACACTGTCACTGAGTTAGTGACACTTACACTGTCACTGAGTTAGTGACACTTACACTGTCACTGAGTTAGTGACACTTACACTGTCACTGAGTTAGTGACACTTACACTGTCACTGAGTTAGGCAGCCTGCCCCCAGCAGCTCCCGCCCACCTCTCACCTCCCTCACCACTCCCCATTGTCCCTGCCAGTTCTCACGCTGGTCAGATACTGGATTCTTATTTTAGATATTCTGACAATTCTTAAAATAGCCACCAAAGAGAAAAAAGGTGACTTTCTCCCATGGGCATTGGCAGGAAGGCCATAGCAGTCCACTGTGTTTCCCTCATTCCTGCAGTATGAGCCGAGTTTCCAGATGGGCCGCCTAAAAACTACTCCAGGACCTCATGGAGACCCTGCATGTGACCATGCTGGAAGAAAGTGCCAGAGAAAAACAAAGTAAAATATTTTTAAAGACTTTAAAAGGATGGAGAATGGATGGAATTTAACAATTCTGTCAGGAGGAAGACTGCTAATTCAGTAGCTGACACATAATGTTTGGAATCACAGGAGTCAAATCAGATCCCTTTAAGCTCACATTCATGATAAGTACACACAGAAATGGAGGCCATAGTACATGCCCAGGGACTTTAAAACTTTTAAAACATAGGTTGGGTTTGAGCCAACAGAAACGACTTCCTCTCACTAGGAACCAGCAGCCCTCTCTACAGGAAGGAGAGACATAAGAATTCCTCAGTCACATGACCATCTTCAGGACCCCAGTCAGGAATCCACTGGCTCTGGGAACCCATCTGCATCTACTTGTGGACAGATTGTGAGGCCACGGGCCTACACCAACTCACAAGGTGCTTTCCTCCTGATTGAGGATCAGGACAGAAACCAGGCATTTAAAGAGGCTAGGGCTACCCCTTGGCTGCTGAGCTGGAATGATGACAGTGGAGAGACCACTCCCATAGAGCCCAGGATGTCATTCAAGGGTGCTTTATTAGTTTTCTATTACTGTGTAACTGAGTGCCACAAAACTAGTAGCTCAAAACACAAATGTATCCCCTCACATTTTTCATGGGTCAGGAATCTGGGCACTTCTTAGCTGGGTCTTCTGCTCAGGGTCTCACAGGCTGTAATTGAGGCTCTGGTTGGGCAATTGTGATCTCCTCTGGGACTTGTGCTTCAAGCTAATTCAATTTGCTGCCAGAATTCAGTTCCCTGAAGTTGTAGGACTGAGGTCCCCATTTTCTAGCTACTCACTAGCCAGGATCACTCTCAGCAGCCAAGGATGACCTTAGCTCCCTGTCCTATGGGCCTTATAGTCAGCTCACAATATGGATTGGATGCCCACCTTCTTCCAGCCCAGCGGGGAGCTCGCCAAACTCTGTCTCTGACCTCTAGACCCAGACTTCTTCTTCTTCTTTTTTTTTTTTTAAGATTTTATTTATTTATTTATTTGACAGAGAAAGAAAGCAGGAGAGGGAAATGGAGAAGCAGACACCACCCTGAGCAGGGAGCCCAGTGCAGGACTCAATCCCAGGACGCTGAGGTCATGACTTGAGCTAAAGGCAGATGCTTCACTGACTGAGCCACCCAGGTACCCCAGACTCAGACTTAAAGGGCTCATGTGATTAGGTCAAGCCCGCTAAGATACTTTTCTATTTGTTAAGTCAACTGGTTAATAACCTTAATCACATCTGCAAAATTCCTTAGTCATGTAACCTAACAAGCACAGTAATGATATCCCATCATATCACAGCATCTGCCACACTCAAGGGGAGGAAATCATACAAGGTGTGTACGCAAGGGGGCGAGAATCTTGGTGACCATCCTGGAAGGTCCTTGAAGGAGGAAGTACCTCCTTCAAGATCACAGCCATGGCAGTCCAGCTACACTCTGGCCACTGCATGACCTTTGCCAGCCTCATGCCAGCCTATTGATAGGCCCCCAGAGAGGCAGAGCTACAAGGAACTTCCTCTAGTCATCCCATCAGTCACAGAAATCAGGAGAAAACATAAATTCCATACCCCTATGTAGTATTTGATGACCTCTCAGCTAACCAGATTTTCTTCAAGGATCTCAGAGCCAAAATTCTCCCAAGGTATATCATTGAAACCCCAAGCTCTTTTCATCACTGGGGTAAGAGTACATGATCCCAAACCTGCTGCTTTGCCTATCAGCTGTGTGGCCTTGAGCACATTGCTTCACTTCTCTGAGCCTTAGTTTTCTTACAAATTAGGAACAAGATTTGCCTTACTTCATAGAATCATTGTGAAGATTGGATGTATTAATCCATTTCAAATACTCACTGCCCGACACAGAGCAAGCCGCTGACACGTGTGATATGGTGGTGTTCTCCATCAAGTTTCTAGGAGCTTTGGGTGTGTGTTTGTGTGCATGTGTATGCATGTGTTTGTGCACACATGTACATAAGAATGCGTGTGCACATTCATGTGTGTGTATTTTCATGTGAGTGAATATGCATGTAGTCAGGAGAATACAAGGTCCAGACTAAAGAGGCCTAACATCAGACTCAGCTCAGTAAGAAGGTGACTGATAACCATTTTCTCCCATCCTTGGTGACAACCGCAATTCTACTGTCTGCTTCTCTAAGTTTGACTACTTTAGATCCCATATATTAGTAAGATCATACAGTATTTGTTGGAAGGGGAAGTGGGAAAATGTTGGTCACAGGGTACGTAGTTTCAGTTATGGAAGGTAGTAAGTGTTGTGGATATAATGTCTGGTGATATGACCACAGTTAGTAATACTGTATTATACACTTGAAATTTGCAAACAGGGCAGATCATAAGTGTTCTCACCACATATACATACAAAGAAGGCATCTGGGTACCTGGCATGGGCAAGGCTCTTCTGCTCCATGGACTTCAGTTTCCCCACCTGTAAAATGTAAATTGTCTCTAGGAGCACTAGCATTTCTAAAGCTACACTATCCCGTGTGGTGAGCTTCTAGAACTTTCTTTGGCTCTTGGTGGCTTTGATTGTTTACATGCTTTGTATACATATACTGTATTAGTCAGCATTCTCCAGAGACACAGAACCAATAGGATGGTTCTCTCTGTCTGTCTTTCTGTCTTTCTAAGGAATATATCCATTAATACACATGTATCTATACACACATATAGATATGTACATACATACACATGTGCATACATATGCACACATATAAGAAATATATCTATGTATACTATATATAAGGAATGCATATATAATGTACAATATACTATATATATACACATATATATGTTTATGTATCTGTGTGTATATGTATATATATAAATATATGGAATTGGCTCACAATTTTGGAGATTGAGAAGTCCAGACCCAGGAGAGCCAGTGGTTCTAAGTCTGAAGGCAGAAGAGACCAATGTCCCAGATGGAAGACAGGCAGAGAGCAAGAATTCTTCCTCACTCAGCCTTTTGTTCTTTTCAGCCCTTCAGTGATTGGGTGAGGTCCACCCACAGTGGGGAGGGCAATCTGCTTGCTCAATTAATTAAAATGTTAATCTTACTCAGAAATGCCCTCACAGGCCCACCCAGAATAATGTTTGATCAAATATCTGGGCATCCCGTGACCCAGTCAAATTGACACATTAAATTTAACCATCACACATAGTTTTTGTATATTTGGATAAATAAAAAGCACAACTTTCTAAGATTAAAAATAGGAACATGCACTCAGTCACACTGAAGGGGGCTGCACTTGACAGGAGGGCCACCCCTGACGTGAAAGGCCACTCTTCACCCTTTCCTCAAGACCTTTCCTCTATTCTCTTGAATTACAAAGTTCCTGAGTCTTCTGATTTGAAACAGTCCTCCCCAATGAAGCAATCAGACGTGATCCCACACTGTAACACACTGTAGCTTTTAACTGTTCAGCCAGAGCTTCTGATTCAGCACATTTTAATCAATTTTATTTGCTAAGATCAGGGAGATGTCGTCTGCAATAATCCCAGCTGACCTCCCAAAGTCCGGCTGATAAAAATATTAATGTCAGCTTCTTGCAGCCTGAGAGAGAGCAACACCCAGCTTGACAAGCAAACAAATGGCCCAGAGCTGTCTGTGGGAGGCTGATGAGCCTGTATTAATGAATAGCTTCATCAGTGAAAGCTGCCCTCTGGGCAGAGCTGCCACAGGCTGGAGTCTCGCCAGAGGCTCGGCGAGCTGCCGTTCTGGTTAGCTCCTCTTGCCCATCTATGAGGCTGAGGTATGTCAATTACTTGTGTCCGCAGGATGGTTCACCTTCCTTGAACAGTTGCTCCAAGTTTGGTGTTAAGATCACCCAACCTTGCTTTTAACGACTGTTCACCCTGCCAAGGTGTCCTCTTCTTATGGTCTGTCAGGTATTCCCAGCTGTGACATCAGAGGCATTGGTCCCTCGGAGCGCAACAAGCCATTCCAGATAGGGATGAAGGTTTATTTCTAGGGGTCAGAGCCTCATGATCCCTCGCCTCATTCAGCCCAGGAGCGTGTTTATGTGGTCACGTTGCTTGGCACACGCAGCTTCTTAAAAGACAATTGCCAGGTGGGGCTTGTACGGCTCACGATTCAAGCAGTTCAGCATCTGCTATCTAACTCACATCCCTCTATGAATATTTATGCTTTTCATCTGGCCACTGAAGGCTCTGAGTTTGTTGCTCCTGATTTAACTGGATCCATGGTAGAGAGAGGCAGGTGCTGACATGTTAACATCACTGATGCTTGTCACTTGTCCAGAGCTGTGCGGGGACAGCTGCCCTGGACTCTGGACTCCTGCTCCAGTGCTCACTGCCTTACACCTCCCAATTCCATCTCTGCCCTTTGTCTTAAGAGATGATACCAGCCTCGCTCCTTCTGTTGGGAATGAGGAAGCCCTGCTAATTCCATACAAGGGAGCAGCAAAACCAACCAGCCTCTCTCCACTTCCCAAGGACAGGAAAACTCTTTGCGTTGCTCAAAAGAGAAATGTGGTCTGAAAAGAGAAGAATCGTTTGGGGAAGTTAGCAGTTCATGCAATGGCTCTGACTTCATGCTGGCCACAGAGGGGGTGTGCAATGACCTAATGAGAATGTCACATGGGAGGCATCCTCCTCCCTACAAGGGTGAAGCACTCTCGACAGAGCAACTGCATCCTCAAAGTCCCTGGAGCCCATCTGTATGGCCGCAGCCAGGGGTTTTGTGCACAAGCCCCCTAGGTGCAGCCCATTTGTGCAGTCTGAGTACTAACTGGAGACTTCAGAACTGCAGGCATGGCCAGGGGCTGCTATTTGCTAAGCAACAAAAATTTGAGTCTTATGGAGGTGGACACCTGCATTGGCAGGGTTTGGGTTTGTGTGCTTAACAAAATTAGCAGAATGAAACCCTCATCATTCTCATCCGCCGGAAGCTTGCCCTAGAAGGCCATCCAGCAGAGCAGAGCATGCTGTGTGGGACTCCCTGTAACTGCGAGCCATGGAGGGGACTGGATGGCCTGGGATGGGAAATTCTCAGACCTGGGGTTGAAGGTCATAGGAAAGGCATGGAGAGAAAGAAATGGTATTTGCTCATGTGGCCTGGAGCTTTGGGGAGGGCAGGGAGGAGAAGAAATAACAAGGTCAGAGGAAGAGGCAAAAAGGAGACAGGAAAGGGGACATGAAGTGAGAGTTATGTGGTAAGGCTTATCATTTCCAAAAGTGACCCAAAGGACAGCTAGAAAGTGGTGCCCCTGCCCTACCTGAGGTCCAAAGGGACACTCCTCCACCTTGACAGCAGTAGTCCTGCCAGTGTGGCACCCCTGGGGGGCACCAGGGGAGGCAGGGGCGTGTCAGGAGCTCAGTAATATCTAGGACAAGTCACTGTCTCTGCTTCTATGTCCTCTCTGCATCTCAAGGCTGACAACAACAGCATGTACGGCCTGGAAGATTCAATGAGGTAGTGGATGCCATGTGCTTAGCATGGGACTGGCTCATGGTTACATGCACAATAAGTGCTGGCTTTTACTGATGCCTTCTGTCAGATGTGAGATAAAGCCTTGTGTCCCTGGAGGCCTCCACTCTTGCTGGGAGGCAGCTCCCTCGGGCACCTGGTATTCCCAGTGCTCCCTCCTGAGCAGCTGCCACCAAGCTCAGGCTGCTTTCCCACCTCCACTTGCAAAGCACACCCTCCCCCCAACACACACTGGTCTCGACAACAAGGCAGAAGAGCTGGGGTGGAAAGGAAGAGAGCTTTCCCTCCTAAAGTACAAGCCAGCTGTGCTCTGGCCCCCACATGCCCTGTTGTGCTGGTATAAGAGACCAGAGATATCTGATTCCTTCCCCAAGTCGAGCCTGCTTTGCACCTGCACCAGCTGCTAGCAAGGTGATTAACACTTCTTGCTCAGCAACACAACTCCCTGATCTATCGATTTGTGTTTTCCTTGAAGTGAGAAGGGAAGCCTGGAAAAAGGTCAAAGGCCCTGCTGCCTGGAGGTGCTCTGGGAGGAACACTGAATCCTAGGCCTCCCTGCCTTTTTCTAAATGGTGACACATAGGAACCACAGGGTGTTCGGGCATGAAGGGACCTTACAGGGGGATAAGGCTGTGCGCCAGAGGCACCCACTGTGAACTTTGGAGCCGTAATGCCATGTGAGACCCAAGGACATTTTCGTAACTCTGCAGAGTGAGTGGATGACAAGAAATATCAAATTAACGTCTGAGGTTGACTTTCCCATCAGCAACACAGTACAGGCAGGGGCCCGTCAGGGTCAGGTTTAAGTTGACTTGGAGAAAATTAAGATTTGTTATGTTTATTGTGTGCTGGTGACTGTGAGCTGTGGTTTATACCTGCTACACATCCAACCACTCCTCTCTCTGCAGCTCCTTCAGTTCAGCATGGAAGGGACAAAGGTTGCCTAGCTGGTCTCCACACACCTGCTTTCTTAACTCCAGCCCATTCTTTGTGAGACGGCCACACTGGAACCTCAGAATGCATGTCTGCTCTTGCCTCTCCCTCTATAAAACCACAGAGGTTTCCTGTTGCTCTCCTGGCTTATGGATCCACCACTGATGGCCCTGTGGGACCCTCCTCTCCACCCACCTCCTGCACCCTCACCTCCTCTGCCCCTGCTCCGGCAGTCACTGCCATCATTGTCATTGTCCTTGTCATCACCACCGTCATCATCATCAACACCATCATCATTATCACCATCATCACCATTGTTGTCCTTGTCATCATCATCCTTGTCACGGTCACCATCACCATCATCATCATTGTCATCGTCTTCATCACCATGTTACATGCACTAACTTGTCATCATCATCATTGTCATCGTCATCAACATTGTCACCGTCATTGTCATCGTCACCCATCATTATTGTCTTGTCAGCAGCAGTAGCATCACCAACATCTACTGAGCTCTCACCATGTGCCAGGCACTCTTCTACATATTTTACCACCTTGCTTGGTCCCCACCCCTATGAGTAGTTTCCATTTCCATCCTCATTGTGCTGATGAGGACACTGAGGCACAGCAAAGTTAGGTGAGTTGCTAGGAGTTACCCAGCCAGGAGCCCCAATCCTGGTCCCATCCCATCTTTTCTGTCTTAGTAAGTGGCACTACCAGACACTCAGTCCTTAGGCTGGAAATGCAGGAAACTTATCCTTGATCCATTTCTTTATTTCACTCCTCACCTACTCCAACAACAGGCCTTGTACATATTACCCTCAAAATGCCTCAGATCCACCTTCCTTCCTATGCACTGCCTGGCACAGTGGCCCAAGCACCAATCTCCTCTCACTGGAATGACTCCTAAAGCTTCATCGTTGGCTTGTCTGCTCTGACCCATGCCCTGCATGCAGTTTGTCCCACTCATTCCTTTCTTTCTCCCTTCCTTCCTCCTTGTTGCTTTCCTCGCTTCCTCCCTCCCTCCAATCCCTTCTTTTCCTCTCTTCCTGATTTAAAATGTGTATTTTATTACTAGGAGATGACTATCATTGAAAAAGTAGTTTGTTATAATTCTCAAGCAGAGGAGGCACATTACACTGCTTAGGGCACCACAGGGAAGCATGAGGGTCAGTAGGGAGACAGAGGGAGTGAGGGAAAAGTGTGTGCAAGAGCCTTCACCATGGATTCCACGGGAAAAAACAGGTGAGGCCGGGTAAGCAGGGTTTATCTGCAAAGGCGTTTCTGAATGAAATTAGTATTTGAATTGGTAGACTGAGTAAAGCAGAGCAGGTGGGACTCATCCAGTCCATCAAGGGCCGGGATAGAACAAAAAGACAGAGGAATGTAAAATATGTCCTCTCTGATGGATTACTTTAGGTGGGACATCAGTCTTGTCCAGTCTTGTCTTGTCCTTGGAAGGGAAGTTACACCACCAGCTCTCCTGGGTCTCCAGCTTATAGATGGCAGATTGTGGGACTTCTCAGCCTCCATAATTATGTGAGCCAATTCCTTGTAATATATATCTGCACACACATCTAGATGTAGATGTAGCAAAGATAGAGATCCTATTGCTTCTGTTTCTCCGAAGAACTCTAATACAATATGTTTAATTTATCACTGACTATTTTTGAAAATCTGTTTCCTAAAAAGAAGCTAGAACTAAGACAAGGAAGAAGGGATGGCATGTTTCATGAAGAATTAAAGCATGTTAGTGTCTTAACTTGTTCAAGAAGAGGGATATACAAAATATCTTTAGAAAATAATTTTTCATATATATTTATTTAAGATAAATATTTAGGAGTAGACACACACTTTGTTGTTTTTATGAAAAATGGGATCACAATGAATCATGGAACACTACATCAAAAACTAATGATGTACCATATGGTGACTAACATAACATAATAAAAATATTTATTTAAAAAAAGAAAGAATGGGATCATAGAAAACTTACTATTCTTCGATTCACTTTTTCCCATAACACATGTTGGTGTCTCTTATTCTATTGCATTGTTCCAACATGGATATTCTGGAGCACAACAGTCTGTTGTTGAAGAACAGGTGAGGGCTTTCCAATTTTTACCATATTTAGTCATGCTTTAAAGAATGTCTTTCCACATGTGTTTTGCACATTTTGTAGACACAGATTTGAGTCACTTTCACAGTGAGATTTACTTGTGGAAGAACAACACAAACTGGCCATCAGCAACTGAATATCCTCAGGGATTCAGCATTTTCTGCTTTCAGCAAAATATACATTCCATGGGGGAAATTTCTTGTCTTAGTGGTGCACCTAAATTTGGATCCTCCTAAATGCATAGGTTTTCTGTGGCAATGGTCAGAAAGTATACAGGCAACTGTATATGGTCCATAGAGAAATTTTGTTTAGCTGATTCAGTTTAAACTTTTTAAAAATTATTTGCCTGCACATAAAATTTAGGAGATTCCACATAGAAATCTAGACTGCCATCTTCCCTTGGAAGACTCTACTTCTCAGCAGCCCTGTAGCCCTGGCATTCCTTGAGAGCCACTGGCCATAGGGCAGAGCTGACAGCAGCTGCTCCTGAAGAAGGACCTCACACTCCTTATGCTTCAACCCATTTCTTACCACTCAGGCCAGTAAGCATCTGAGTGTGCCAATATCTTGTGGTCTAATGTATTCATAACCATTTTTATTTGAGTGTTTCTGGGTCTAGTCTCTGGAAATAGCTACCATAAACAGTGGATAAGATCTGCCAGTCTCTCTCTCTCTTCTTCAGGCAGAAGCTCACCAAATGCAAGGTCTCTATAGGTCTTTCCCATGCCAGCATGGAGAAGCTGATTGTTTCTCACTGGCCCGGTTACAACTCTATGGTGACTGAGGGTCTCACATTTTCCCTGAACTGGGAGAGACATCACTTTTCCAAAAATCACAGGCTCCCTTTGGTGGTGGGGTTAATATTAATTATTATTAAATAATTATCTGCATAGGTAATATATCACCTAGTTGAAAAATCAAAAATCATAATTGGTATCAGAGAACTTTATTTCTCCTGTCCTTTTTATCATTTATCCAAGTTCTATTCCCCCCACAAATAAATGAACAATTACTTGTTTTTTTCTGTATCCTTACAGATATTTTTAATGCATATGCATGCAAAAGCAATGTACACTCTTTCCTCCATCATTAATTCAAGTGATAGCATGTTTCACTCATTTTCACATGAGCTTAAAATATATGCATTAGAACATTTTTCATGTGGCCACAGAGAGGACTCTCTCATTTCTTATATAGTTAATGAACATTCCATTGCATGGATGTTTGCAATTTATTCAACCTGACCCTAACTGATAAACTTTTAGGTTGTTTCCAGTTGTTTGCTATTATAAACATTACTGCAAAAATCTTGAACATATGAACTAATCTAGACATCTCATCAACTATCAACTCTTCCACAGAATCTAAACCAGCACAAATTCCCCAACATTGTATAATAAATTAACCTCTTCTCTTCTATTGATCATTTGCTTCTCCCCATTCACAGAAATACCACCACAGAATATCTAGAACTTGGAGTTTAAACAATGTGGAGACCTATTGCCTCTTATGCTCTCCAATGACATTCACAGATTAAAGAGAGAAAAATGATTTAATCCATATCTCCCCCTATGGCAGTGTTATAAAATGTGGGTCTGGGAGAGCATGGCAAATTAGATGATTTTTTATGTTAGTTGTCCTTTGAATTATTAGCAGTATTAATATAGTATAATATGCACATAATTAGCAAGCATTCCAAATTCATTATATATACTTATTCTTGTTCTTTTTAATTACCCAGCTCTCTAGTTGGAGATGGCATGGTGATTCAAATGATGGCTTAAATGTGTCAAATGGTGACAAAAATGCACTAACCTCCCAGAATAGGGAGAAGAAAAGTCTAGAAAAAGATTTTTTAATACTATTAAATGCATAAAAGTTTCTCAATGTATTATTCATGTTATAACCATGGCACCAACAAAGCATGATTTATTGAGTATTTTAATACAGGCTGTTAATGCTATGCAATAAAGTGTATTTTAATATTTAATATGATCTGTGAATTTTGAACTTTTTTCAAGAAAGATCTTGTGTTTTTAAACTAAATTAAATATAGTAGGTGGCAAATGAATCACTCTGGAGGCAGGTTTGGCCTGTTGGAAATGGCCAGAATTCAGAAGCTGGTTTTGGTTTTGGTTTGCAGACTGCAATGAAGTAGAGGGTCACATGGCTGTTACTTTGAGACAAGAGCTAATTATGGCAGGTCATCTGCTTATACAGAGTAGGCATTAGTGAGATCAGGTCATGGCCTTGATTACTTGATGATTACTGTGACCTCGATAGCGAAGGAGGTTGCTAGCATGAATTCCTTGTTCTTTTGCTAATAGTACTAAATAGTGCCATTTCCTTTGAGGAAATTAAATGTCTCCCATTGAATAGAACTTAGTGGGAATACAGATACCCTCCTCTCCTCTGGAAGTGAGCGCATGACCCACACTAGGGGTCCTCTCAAATGGAGGGCCCAGTATAAGTCCGGTAAGTTTGATCTTGCTTTGGAAACAAGCAACTCCAAATTCTCTGTGGCTAAATTTACAATTTTTTTTTCTTGTCATCCCAGGTCAAAAGTGAGTCTTTGCTAACTGTGGTCCCTCAGTCCAGGTTGAAGCAAGCTGCATTTAAATACCTGGTCTTATGATGACAAAGTCAATAAAAACAAAAACTCCACAGGGTCTTGTCTCAGAATAAATGTTCCAGGCTGGCACATGTCATTTCTGCTCTAAATTCTTTGGCCAGACAGAACAACACATGGACCTAGCCAACACAAAAGGTCAAGAAGTATAATGCTATCACAGTTAGCCAAGAGAAGAGAAGGGTAGTATTGGTCAATAACATGGATGACTGCCACACTTCTTCTCTGCATTCTCAATTGTGAGCAGCAGGATGAAAAGAATACTTCTCTTTATAATCCATCTATCCTTTAGAATCCATTTATAGATGCCTGGACCAACCTTCAGAGCAGCCCCTGCTACTGAAACCTCCTCATGCCGTCCTTATCTCCAGACCCTTGTATTCCTCCATGTCCTTCCAGTGGGTCACATTATACCTGAATAAGCCTAAGTCAGCTTCTGTTTCTCACAACAAAGAAACCCAAGATATCCAGCTCTAAGTACACTGTGACACCAGCCAGCCACTTTGTTAACATAGTCCTGTGACAACAGCAGCCAGGGCACTAATCTGGACAAGGGCATACTGGGAAAAAAGGGATTTGCCTGCAGGACAGTCATTAAAATCCATCCGAACTACTATGATCTGTCTCCCACAATTGCTGAGGAAATATCTTGTAGACACAGGAAATTCCTTGCACAGATTCGCTATGGAAATTGAAGAATATTCAAGCCAAAAGGGACCTCAGAAGTGATCTTGCCTATTCCCTGCTGGTGAGTGAAGAGGGAAGACACAAGGTCACATGATAATTTAGTAGCAGAATCCCTAACTCACATCCTTGCTGGTTGTACTAAGAGGAAAGCAAGAAACCAATAAAGTCACACACCTGAGCATACCTGGGCTGCCTCTGACTTGAGCTGGTCCTTCTTTGGTTCTTGCTTTCCCCAGAGAAGACCCCATGTATAGCCAAGAAGCTCAGCACATCCCTGAATCTCCCAAGGACTGGCTTCTCTCAGTCAGAATCCAATGAAAAGAGTTAAGAAAATCATAAACTTTCCCTGAAGGTCAGGAACACAGCAGGGATGGCCACTATCACCACTGCTATTCAATATAGTACTAGAAGTCCTAGCCTCAGCAATCAGACAACAAAAAGAATAAAAGGCATCCAAATTGGCAAAGAAGAAGTCAAACTCTCAAAATCATATCAGATGATATGATACTTTATGTGGAAAATTCAAAAGACTCCACTCCAAAACTACTAGAACTCACACAGGAATTCAGTAAAGTGTCAGGATATAAAACCAATGCACAGAAATCAGTTGCATTTCTATATACCAACACCAAGACAGAAGAAAGAGAAATAAGGAGTCGATCCCATTTACAATAGCAAAAAACCACAAGATACCTAGGAATAAACCTAACCAAAAAGGCAAAGAATCTGTACTCAGAACTATAAAGTACTCACGAAAGAAATTGAGGAAGACGCAAAGAAATGGAAAAACATTCTATGCTCATGGATTGGAAGAACAAATACTGTGAAAATGTCTATGCTACCTAAAGCAATCTACACCCTTAATGCAATCTCTATCAAAATAGCACCAGTTTTTTTTCAAAGAAATGGAACAAGTAATCCTAAAATTTATATGGAACCAGAAAAGAACCCGAATAGCCAGAGGAATGTTGAAAAAGAAAGTCAAAGTTGGTGGCATCACAATTCCAGACTTCGAGCTCTGTTACAAAGCTGTCATCCTCAAGACAGTATGGTACTGGCACAAAAACAGACACATAGATCAATGGAACAAAACAGAGAGACCAGAAATAGACCCTCAACTCTATGGTCAACTAATCTTTGACAAAGCAGGAAAGAATGTCCAATGTAAAAAAGACAGTCTCTTGAACAAATGGTGTTGGGAAAATTGGACAGCCACACGCAGAAAAATGAAACTGGACCAATTCCTTACACCACACACAAAAAATAGACTCAAAATGGATGAAAGACCTCAATGAGAGACAGGAATCTACCAAAATCCTTGATGAGAACACAGGCAGCAACCTCTTCCGCCTCAGCTGCAGGAATTTCTTCCTAGAAAGAGCGTCAAAAGCAAGGGAAGCAAAAATGAACTCTTGGGACTTCATCAAGATCAAAAGCTTTTGCACAGCAAAGGAAACAGTCAACAAAACCAAAAGACAACTGACAGAATGGGAGAAGATATTCGCAAGTAACATATCAGATAAAGGACTAGTATCCAAAATCTACAAAGAACTTTTCAAACTCAACACCCAAAGAACAAATAATCCAATCAAGAAATGGGCAGAGGACATGAATGGACATTTCTGCAAAGAAGACATCCAGATGGCCAACAGACACATGAAAAAGTGCTCTACATCACTCGGCATCAGGGAAATACAAACCAAAACCACAATGTGATACCACCTCACACCAGTCAGAATGGCTAAAATGAACAAGTCAGGGAATGACAGATGTTGGTGAGGATGCGGAGAAAGGGGAACCCTCCTACACTGTTGGTGGGAATGCAAGCTGGCACAGCCACTCTTGAAAACAGCGTTGAGGTTCCTCAAAAAGTTGAAAATAGAGCTACCCTATGGCCCAGCAATCACACTACTGGGAATTTACCCTAAAGATACAAATGTAGTGATCCAAACAAAGGGGCACATGGACCCCAATGTTTATAGCAGCAATGTCCAAAATAGCCAAACTATGGAAAGGACCTAGATGTCCATCAACCGATGAATGGATAAAGAAGATGTGATAGATATATACAATGGAATACTATGCAGCCATCAAAAAGAAATAAAATCTTGCCATTTGCAATGGCATGGATGGATCTAGAGGGTATAATGCTGAGTGAAATAAGTCAATCAGAGAAAGACAGTTATCATATGATCTCCCTGATATGAGGAATTTGAGAGGCAGGGTGTGGGGTTTGGGGGGTAGGGAAGGAAAAAATGAAACAAGATGGGATTGGGAGGGAGATAAACCATAAGAGACTCTTAATCTCACAAAACAAACTGAGGGTTGCTGGAGGGAGGGGGTTGTGGAGAGGGTGGCTTGGTTATGTACATTGGGGAGGGTATGTGATATGGTGAGTGCTGTGAAATGCGTAAGTCTGACGAATCACAGACCTGTACCCCTGGGGCAAATAATACATTATATATTAATAAAAATAATAAAAAATAAGGCCAAAAAAAAGAAAAAATGAAAATCACAAACTATTATTCATCAGCTTTAGAAACAGGAAATCAAACACTTGGCAGCTAAACTTCCCTTAATCTCAAATTTTACAACTTAGCCCCAAGTTGCAAAAAGAATTTTAACCCGCACATCCTAAAGTTCGCATATATACCAAAAACATAACTCAAATTTCAGGAAGGAAAACTAATTCACATACACATATGTATAAGTTTCTACACACATGTTAGTCCTGAATATAAACTAACAATGAAAAATACAGATTTTTCTCTGTATCTTCTAAGACTGGAACAGCAAGAATCTTTACTAAAAATTAATTATCATATTGGGGCACCTGGGTGACTCAGCCAGTTAAGCACAGAACTCTTGGTTTCGGCTCAGGTTGTGATCTCAGGGTCCTGGGATCAAGCCCCGTGTCAGGCTTCACATCCAGTAAGGAGTCTTCTTATCTCTCCCTCCCTCTGTTCTTCTCCCTGCTCACGCACTCTCTTTCTCTAGAACAATTAATAAATCTTTAAAAATATTAGTTATCATTAAAACTTAGGACTGCTTTTGATAATGTAAACCCCTTCCTCAGGAGGGCATGACCCATGCAGATCATGACACCTTTTGGGTTTCCTCTCAAACTGACATAATTTCGTATCCTTTATTTTCCGTTATTTGAATTAATGAGCTGCTTGTTTTTTTTTAAATTTGAGAAATGTAAAATTATGATATCAATTATGCTTTTTAAAACTTTATTCTTTGAAGACCTTTGTACCACTTAACTTGCAAAATAAATATCTCACATGTGCTTGGGAATATGCCAACTTCCAAACAGTGAAGTGACATAGCCTGAAAGTAGAGAAGGTAAGAATGGAAATATTTTAAGTTAAAAAAAACAAAACTACTTTATGGGCACCATCAAGAGAGTGAAAAAACAACCCATGGGTGGAGAAAATATTTGCAAATTATATAACTGATAAGAAACTTGTACCCAAAATATATAAAGAACACTTACAACTTGGCAATGAAAGGACAAACAGCCCAATTTAAGAGATTTGAATAGATATTTCTCCAAAGATATATAAATGGCCATAAGAAGCACATGGAAAGATGCTCAATGTCATTAGCCATTAGCAAAGTGCAAATCAATACCACAATGCGATTTCATTTCGCACCCACTAGGATGGCTAAAATAAAAAAGACAGGCAGGAACAAAGTTAGTGAGGGTGGGAGGAAATTAGAGCCCTCGTACTGCCAGCAAGAATGTGAAATGGTACAGACACTTTGGAAAACAGCTTGGCAGACCCTCAAAAAGTTAAAAGTTAAAAAGGACCTCAAAAAATTAAAACAGTTTAGCAGATCCTCTAGGTAAGCATACAGTTCCTCAAAGAGAGGGTCCACATGACTCGGGAGTTCTGCCCCTTGCTGTGTACCGAAGAGGATTAACGACGTGCATCTATAAAAAAGCCTGTAGAGGGAAGTTCATAAGAACATTACTCCTAATAGCCAAAAAGCATGAATAATTCAAATGACCATTAACTGATGAATGGATAGCATCGTATTGTATATCCACACAATATATTTGCCATAAAAAGGAATAAAGCATGGATGAACCTTGAAAACATCATTCTAAGTTAGAGAAGGCAGACAAAAAAGGCTACACATTATATGATTCCCTCTACATGAATGTCCAGAATAGGCAAATGTAGAGAGACAGAAAGGGAACAGAGAGAGATGATTGCTAATAAGTATGGTGTTTCTTTCGGGGTGATTAAATGTCCTGGAATTAGTGGTGGTGATGGCACTAACTTGTGATTATACCAAAAATCACTCAACCTACACTTCAGTGGAGTGAATTTGTAGTATGCAAATTACATCTCAACAAATCTATTATTTTAAAAAAATATTTACTTTAGAAAGAAGAGGGAGAAGGGGAAGGGGGAAAATTGAAGAGGAGGACAGAGGAAAGAAGGAAGGAAGGAGACAGGGAGGGAGGGAAGCAGGGATAAAGAAGCAAGCTCCTGCTTGAATTTCAAATGGAAATGTTGACTCCAGAATATTCCAATTGTTCTTGCAGAGTTGGAGCCTGATACTTCTGCCCACACCCTGCAAGGTCAGTTTTCTATGTGAAAAGATGGTCTGGAGATAACCACTGGGTCTCCTCAAGGTTCTAGAAGCTCTCCTCCACCCACCCACCCTCTAGGCAAGACCTCTCTGCCTCTGAAGGAGAGACAGTGTGACTAGTGGGGCAATGCAGCCAGTCCTCCTGCTCCCTTCTGCGCACTGCTCCCATCAGCCTCTGCTGGAGGACTGCACATCCCCTGCCCTCCCTTTTGCTTATCCAAATCGCCTCCTCCAGGAAGCCTTATTGCACTTACTTAACTGATACTTTAAAATTTAGTGTTTTCCAAAGTGTACCCTTTAAGTATTCCTCAAAAGGGGTTTGTATGTAGGGTTTCCAGATAAAATATGAAATGTCCAGGGAAATCTGATTCCAGATAAACAATAACTTTTTAGTATAAGTATGTTTATTTTCTTCAGGACTTCTCAGAGGTGTTAGTGGGCATTGCAAATTCCTGAGATGGGTTATGGTCTGCAACATTTCCTTAATGTATGGCACCACAGGTCAAAGGTGGCCAGATTAAGCAAGTAAATATACAAATTTGAATTTCAGATAAATTATTTTTCAGTGTAAGAATGCCCCAAATAATGCTTGAGTTCTGCTTACACTAAAATAGTATTTGTTATTTATCTGAAATTCAAATTCCACTGGCTGTCTTGAATTTTATCTGGCAACTCTACTTAGAGGGCTTACTGATTATACAAACCCCTGGTGTTCTGATAGGCCCGGGTTAGAGGCTGGGAAACTACATTTTGAAGAAAGCCCCAGGTGGGTAAGCTTGGTAAGTCTAAGAGAACTGAAATAGAAGAGGAATGTGTGTATGGGGGTTATACACACACATGCTTGTACATGATGTGTGCATATATATGAGGTGGGAGTAGTACTGTTTGGGGTGGGGAATTGCCCAGAAATCCAGAGCTTTGATCCACATCTTTCAACTATTTTAAAATTACCGAAACCTCAGGCTCCTTTTCCCTACGATTTATTCCATGTGGACTGGGGCACAATGCGTCTTTTAGGGGGCTGTTTGACAGCGCTTAACCGCTACCCACACTGTACGCGCTCATAACAGAAAGGCAAGTCCCCATCTACCATTCCGTAGCTTAGAAATGCACAAGTTATACAACATCTGGAATCCACCCAAGGAAAAAAAATGCCAGCCTACAAATCTAGCCTGCTGGAGGCAGAAACCATGTGCTCAGAATCATTAAAATCACATTTCACTTTGCCACAATGCAGCTCCATCCCCCTGCCAATGGCCAGCTTATCCAGTGTGGAGAGATTTGCTTTCAGGGTACTGCAGGAAGGGGCCACACACTTTTGGGTTAGTACCTGTCCAGGTTTAATACCTAATTACTGTCCTCAGATTGCCTCTCAACACTCATTACCAGCACTCAGCAGCTCCAGCCAAGGTGATGGGATTTAAGATTAGAACAAAAGAGAAGTCACTTTTGTTTTCAAGGGCTGGTCTCCCTGGACCAGTATCGTTCAGCAGGACTTGGGAGGCAGCACTGACTTTCCACTGAAGCCTCCTGTAAGAATCAGACAAGGCAGTAAGCATTTATAAACACATTAAACTCCCTATTTGAGCAAGAGAGTCTCACTATGTCTGGTCTTTGTTTTATTCTTGTGATGAATTAACCTGTTCATCTCCAGGACCTAGGCTCAAAGGTCATGCTGACAAACATGCTCTAAGCTACAGTAATTACATGGGGGAGGGGCAGGTTGTCTATTCAGCACCCTAGGACAGTCTGGGGTTCCTTGGATGGACTGTCACATGAGCCAGTGAAAAATTTTTCTTAGTCATGATGATGGCCATTTGGGGTAAGCCAGGTGGGACTGTCTCCCCGTCTGTCTACTGAGTTGCTGGCATCCCAGGCAGGCAGGAAGGAAAAGACAGAGGAGAAGGCAGAGCACAGCTGAAAGGAAGAGGAGGAAGGGAGAGGGGGGTGGGAAGAAAGGAGAGAAAGATCATAGGGTGAGGAATGGCGTAGTGAAGAGGGAGGACAGGAGTGCCTGGGGCCTGGGGGCTCAAAGGTTAAGTGTCTACCTTCCTTTGGCTTGGGTCATGAGCCCAGGGTCCTGGGATGGAGCCCTGCATTGGGCACCCTGCTCGGCAGGAACTCTGCGTCCCCTCTCCCTCTGCCCCTCCCTCCCTCATGCTTGCTCACTTTCTCTTTCTCAAATAAATAAATAAAATCTTAAAAAAAAAAAAGAGCGAGGGCATCAGGCTAGCAATAACAGATAAGTGAAATTTAGAGTCATTATCAACTTGCTATGAATTCCAGATGGAGTTTCTGGAAGCTACAACTATATTTCTTGTTAGAAATTCATTCATGTAACAAATGTTCTATGGGACACCCACTATGGGTCAGACACTGTTCCAGGGGCAACAGCTTGCATTCCAATAAGGAGAGGCAAACAATAGGGAAACAAACAAATAAGACAATTTCAGAGCAGTGCTGGAAGGAAATAGCTTGGACACGTGACGGAGAATCAAGTTTTAGAGGGAAGCAGTGGTTGGGGAATGCCACTATGAGGAGATGCTGTTGAGAGGAGGACAGAATTCTGGGAAGGAGCCAGCCATGCAAAGCAGAAAGGAAGGAGCCTGTGTTAAGCTCCCACCCCTACCCCACCACCTCAAACACACACACACACACACACACACACACACAAACACACACACACACACACACGTATGAACTGACTGGCTGGCAGGAAGAACCATAGAAGAGAGGCCAGCATGGCTGGAAGGTGATGAGCAAGAGGACAAGTGGCAGGGCGGGAGTCTGATCCTATGCAGACCTGTAGATGCTGGAAAAGAGTTTGGATTGCATTAACCCACATTTATTTGGGATAATCTGCAAAATCCATTTGCAATCAGACAAAAGGTTGACTCCTCTTGATTGGAAAACATTGTTTGTACAATGTGTCCTAATCCAGGATTTACTATGGAATGGCTATCATGGACCATAGGCTCTGCATGACCCCAACACATGTCTCTCCTCTGAGTTCTAACATCAGGAAAATATCATGCTTCCTCATGGAAGAGGGAAGGCATGTGTTACAGGAAATGAAATCCACACATTTTGTTGCATACTTTGCAGCTTGCAAAGGGATTGACTAGCTGCCCTGGCAAGACCTCACAGATAGGACAAAGGAAGTCCGTCTCTATTGGGGTCACCATGATTGGACCAAATTTTGGTTCTCATCTCTGGGGTCTTCATGCTGGTGAAATCCATTGGCAATAAGGCACCAAGATCTAAATGTTTGGTTCTCCTAAGATCAACACATAGGAGGCTGACTGAGATCAGAATACTATTGTCTAGGGTCCAGAACAACCCAACCTACTCTAGGATGACTGGGAAACCATATGGGAATGGGAAGACTTCCAGATGGTCCAGAGCCAGCCTACTGACTGGCAGCCTCACATGTTTTAGTCAGTTCCAAATGGGGGAGAAGCTGCTCCACAATGGAGGTCATCTCTCTGGTGGACATATCTTCTCTCTACTCCCAATAGGCTTAACAGACACCTGCAAATCCACGTCACCAAACCTCCACTTTTATCAGCCACCACAAGTACCATCTCCTCCTAGGAAATATATTCTGATGGGGAAAATACTGAACGTGGAATCAAAATGCTTGGGGCTGCCTTTGAACTTTACCTCATACTGGCTGTGTGATCTCAGATAAACCACTCACCCTCTCTGAGCCACATTTTCCTCAACTACAGATTGGGTCTGGCAATACCCCCTCTTAGGCCTGAGTGTAAAGATTGGATTGAACATATTCACAGCACAAAATGCAGTGTCTGGTTCCACCAAGAGGACCCAGTGACTGCAACGTCCTGCTTCAGTTTGGTGCCCACGTTGGAGAGACCCGAGACCCCCCTTCCCCCCCAGCCATGCTTGCTCTGGAGAGCTGCAGAGGAAACCAAGAGCAAGTAGAGGAAGTCTTTCTGATGTGAGGGCTCCAGCAAGGAATCCAATTGCCACGGGGATTTCTGGAGACCAGGCAAAGAGAAGTTTCGCTGTTTCAAAAGGAAACAGGATGAGCGGACACAGAGCTGTTTCTCTGGTAGAATTTATGAGCTCAGCAGGCCCCTGGCTGAGACAGGCAACTCATTCTGGGGGAAATTAAGTGTCAAAGGCAGTGTTGTGGAATTCTTTGGGCACCCATTGGCAGAGTTTTACGGTCATTCTGGCTCTGGGCCTTAGTTTCCTTGTCAAAACATTGACTTTCCTGTGCAGCTCCTAACAAGGCAAGAACTGGGCAATACCAATGAGTAATGCATCTCTTAACACCTCTGCTTGAAAAGATGAGACACCTCAGACCCTGTTTCTACTGGAGCTTGGGGGCAGCAATATGACACTGAAATCATTTGCTCTGTGTCACACCAGGAGAACTTTATGGCTTTTCAGGCTGGCAAAAGACTTTTCCCAGATGAATCAAGCTTCCAGAGCTGAGATGTCTAACATCACACTCTAGATGAGAGAGGAGATATATGGGCAGATCCATCACACTAGCTACTTGTCCCTGCAGAAACAGGAGCAGGAAAGTCAAGGATTTGTTAGCAAAGCTCTGCAGAAGGGCTCTGAACCAACAGGTGGCCGGAAGATCGCAACTCAGCACCATAGGTAATTACTGAAGATGACTGTATACACAGCTATTGAGTATCTGTCCTCATTTGGGTTCCCCTGAAAGCAGACCCCAGACAAAGACATGGTTGCAGGTAGTTGATCTGGGACGTGATCCCGGGCAATAGGAGTGAGGGAGTAGGAGGAGAGCCAGTAGAAGGGGGCACTAGTGAGCCTGTACCACTTGCAGGCAATGAGGACCTAACCCCGCTGAGACCTTCTCCAAAACTGGTGGGAAGAGATTTTGGAATTGTTCCTCATGTATTCTCTACACCTGTCCCTGGGGGCAGAGGCTTATCCCTGAGTGTGTTAACCCTCCTGCACTCGGAGGCTATGCCTGGGCATGCGCTGACCACTGCCATAGCTCCAGGTCAGAAAAGCAGAGGCTGCACAGGGCCTGCTAGGGGTGGGACCTGGGGGTGGGACTCCAGTGGTGTGCCTAGCACTGCCCACCACGACTGCGCTGATGTCAGTGCAGGCCAGGAATGTGGCCCGGGGCACAAGAGCCCGTGGTACCTGTACCCACCACCATGCTAAGCACGACAGGAGGGCAGGAGACATAGAGAAAACCATTGCACGGTTGCACCAACTTCTAGGAGAATTTAGGACAGATGGCGACCCACAGGAACCCAGTTCAGCAGCTCAAAGTGTAATACTGAGTAACAAGAAGAGGACACTGATACTGAAGCCAAAAATTGACTGCAGTGGCTACAGCATTCTAAGACAGAGGCCAAGCTCCTCCTAGGGGTAGGTGGCCTTTTAGTTTAGAAAAATGCTTCAGAGCATCTTTTTGTGTGTGTGAAAATATAGGCCTGAGGACACAATGGGAAGGAGGAAGAGAGATCTAAGCTTTCTCTCTTATAACTGGATTTTTTGTTCTTATTTGTTTGGAAAGGCCTTGGGGCCACAGGAAGAGAAGAGACAGGGCTCGGGAGATAAAGGAAAGCACTGAAACCAGGGGGTGGGGGGCAGCCCAGGAAGGAAGACATGTCCTAGACATGTCCTGCAGCCCAGCTGTCAGGGAACCATAGGGCAGCGACAGCTAATGAAGTAGCCACTGCAAGCAGATGCCCATTCGGTGAGTGCTGACCTTCCTTTCTGTGTCCCTAAACCTTCAGTGGGAAACATCTCAGCCTCTTGTTACTAGTACTTTGGGGAACAAAGACAGGTCATGTGTGGGTGATCTAAGGTAGAAAGAAGACAACAGCCATGGGAAAGAGACAGAATGGGAAACAAAACTCAACAAGGACAAGTACCCAGCGATTGTCCCCAAGACTTCTTGGAGAAGTTAGGAAGGCCACCTTCCTTCCAAACCTTCCAAAAAGGTTTGAAATTAAAGAGAACTGTGACTCCATAGACCCAGAGAACATGGGACTCTCTCTGGGTTATGGCATGAATCAGTTCAGCTGCATGAATTCAGTTACCACTGAATGGCATGAATTCAGTTACCACTGCCAGACCCCAAGCTGGACAGTGAGAGGGGGTAAGGTGTGGCGCTTGTCCTCAGGGTGCTCCAGTGTCCTAGGGTGTCCCAGCTGTCAGCACAACCTGGCCAAGGGACAACCTGGGTGGCAGGAGGAAGGCTCAACGAACTCCAATGTGGAAGTCATGAAGGATCCCCAGGCACGGGCCAGGGCATTAGGACCCTAACTTGAATAAGGAGGAAAAAGCAAAGGTTAAAGGAAGAAAGTAGTGAAAGAAAGAATGCTCTCTGGGGCAAAACTCCTTTATGGAGGGTTCCCTAGGTCACCAAAGACACCCAGGTGTCTCCCAAGGTGGTCCTTTACTGAATCAGCCAGAGACCTGGGGTCCTCAAGAGAGGTTAATAAAGGGACTGTTCATGAGGTGGGAGGGGTGTGTTTTAACACCCCTTTAGGGAACCACGAGGCATGTGGGACCACACACAAGGCCAGCAACCACATGTATCACTACTTGCACTACTGTGGAAGGGGCCTCAGGAAGGAGCTGTGGTTTTCCATAGAGGACCTCAGCCTGGAAGCAAGGAAGCAAAGGGAACAAACACTCAACCTCCCTTAGCCCCTCTAGGGCTGCCGTTGACCAAACCCAGCTGGGAGCCAGAGGTCAAGAGAACTCGGTTGGTGCTGTTCTACAGACCTAGACTGTGGCTGGAGAGTGGGGCTGGTTACTTGTCCTCTCCAACTGCCTAAAGTGGACTGGCCTCTTGCACAGATGTTTCCAAGAGGTGGTCAGCAGACTTGTAGACTCAGGAGAAGTTGTGTTGGCTGCCTCATGCTCCAATGCCCTTTGCCTAATCCCTGAAAGAGTCCAGATTTCCAGAAGTTCTCAAAGAGAAATCCATAGGTTGTGCTTGTACACAGAACTAGGATTATGGTGGGAAAGGAGGTCTGTGACATGTACAGATCCTACATGGCCTAGCATTTTAGAAGTTAGTGGCAGTGTTTTTTAATCAGTTGGACATGCTTCTAGAAGCCAGCACAGCAGCTCTCTAACTGGGAGGCTGCACCCAAGGACCTGAGCTTGTAAGGGACCTGAGAACTGTCAGCTTCTCCTGGACACAGACTCTGAGGTGATTTGTGGCAGCTGGATTTATCAAGGAAGGAGAAGCCAGTGGGGGTGAGGGAAAGGAGGGCCCAGAAGGGTGAGGCCAAGCATGGGTGCGATTTCAAGTGAGGTCCCAGCTGCAGCCTGAACCACTGGGGAGCTCTGGATTATAAGCAGCAACTCCTTCAGGCAAAGGAGCTGGGCTTCACAGCCTTGCAGCTGTCGGTCATCGGCTATGGACTGGGAAGGAAGGCACAGTAGCTGCCCCAGTTTCCAGCTCTGGAAGGCTCCAGAGCCTTCAGTCGCTTGAGGAAAATCCTCACAAGTAGAACCTCGGGAGCTGGACATTTGAACAAAGTCCCCAGCAGCTGGCAGAGGGTTCACAGAACTGTAAGAGTGGCCCAAGGGATCTATCTGCAGGGAGGAGGCCTTGATAGTCTGTTACCAAGGCCCATCACCCCGGTGATGCTGCAGTTGGGCTCGCTCTGCTTTGCCTATCGGTGCAAGGACCAGGAATTGTCCCCACCAATTGGCCCCGGTTCTAGGCCCCCCTCCCCCATGTCACTTACCAGGTCTGGGACTTGGGCAAGGACTTAACAACTAGGGCCTCAGTTTTCTCCTCTGTTAAATGGGGCCCTACAATCTCTGCCTTACCTAACTCAAGGAATGATAGCAGATATCAATGTAGAAGTATCTTGAAGGAAGGAGGGCACGGGTGTGTGACCCACCAGGATCCCCTGCCCTCTCTGATGATAAGTGAGTCTGGAGGGTGTCCTCAAAAGTCTCCTCAACCCCACTCCACCTCCACATCCACCACCATCACTCAGGAGAGGTTAACAGAAATATTTTGTTACAAAGCCAAGATACTCGAGTATTCACTCAAAAATACACATAGCAAACAGTATTTGTTGAATAAAAAAAAAAAAAGATGAAGATGAAAAAGAAAGGGAAAGGAGAGAAAAGAAAGAAAAGAAAAGAAAAAAGAATGACAGTAGGGCATTAAAGTCACTTCCTGAATGCCCAAGGCTGATGAGGTCCACAAAGGCCAAAATGTGTGAGAATTCTTCGGAAACCAGGCCGAAGTTTGCTTCAGCACTTTTGTATTAAAAAAAGGATTTGCTAAGAACACGTTACAGTGTATTAAAAAAAAAAAAAAAAGAACACGTTACAGTGTAACAGGATGACAGTTTGCCCACTCACAGGGCAACCTCAGACCCCGCTGCTGCAGGCCCCTCGCGCGGATTTCGTTCAGCAGATCCTTCTCGTCCCCAGGACAGGGCCTGCCGGGGCTCGGGAGCCTGCACAGACATCACAGAGCCCGGGTGGCTGCGGCTTACAGGCAACTCCCACCCAAGTGGAGCGCTCCAAACCGAACAAAGAGGAAGGTTTGAGGCAGCGGGAACCGGAGCGATTTCGGCTCCGGCTGCCAACAGCCCCCTGGGGACAGTGATCAGGAGGGCAGGCATCCACCGTCTTAACTGCTGGGACCTACTCAGGGTTTTCCTTGAGCCCGGGGTCCGGTGCGAGCTCCGGTGGGTAGTGCGGTGAGGCCGGCAAGAGGGTCCCCTGCGGCAGTGCTCCGCTGTGGTGGCAAAAGGGGGACGCGGGCGCCTCTCGTCAGCCTGGAGACCGGCGCTACGCGCCGCAGGCGGGCGGTGGCCAGCGCCGCCTGCTACTTAAAATGGACTGTTACCAAGACGTTCGGAGGAAACCATAATGTTTGTGTTTAATGACTGTGTTTCTTCTTTAAGCGAGAGTTTAGGGCAGTAACGACGACGGAGCCGCCAAGCCCCCGCGGACTGAGGCACGGCCATCCCGGCGACGGACAGCCAGCGGCACGGCTCTGCTTGGCTCTGTGACGGGAGGACCGGATGTGAGGGGTCTGGCTGCTGATCCATGAGGAGGGCCCGGACGGAACGCGGCCGCGTGCACACCAGGGCCCTGAAGGAGGACGGCGCAGTGCCCTGTGCTCCCGCCTTCCTCTGCCGCTGCGGGAGAGCCAGCCAGGGGCAGGCAGGGGACAGCCCCGGAGGCGGAGGCGTCTCCACCCGGGTGCGGGTGCCCGCCCCTTCTCTCGCGGAAGCCACCGACGCGAAGCCAGAAAACGTGGCTTCACTGGAGCAGGAACCGCGCGCCGGTGGGTTGTGGGAAAGGAGACGCGGCGCCCGCCGTCTTGACGCGGCTCTGCGCGGCGCCGGCGGCCTCCGGGCCCTGCCGGAGCGGAAAGGGCAGGCAGGGGGTTTTCAGGGCCTCTGTGATATGAGGCACTTCGCTCCCCTGTCCTGGGCCAAAAGTAGCCACAGGGCCTCATCCAGCGGCGAGGCCCCTGCGCAGTGCCATTCTCAGAGCGCTGCCCTGCTTCCTCCCCCGCATCCCGGCTTCCACTGCTCTAGTCTGGGCTGATGCCCACGACCGCAGCACCACACCCTCCTCATTCCCGAATACGCAAGTGTTACCCAACCTCCGGGTTAGTCCCAGACAGCCACCCCCTTAGCCTAGGCTGCTGTCGCTTCCAGGTGCTTCCTTGTGTTCTCCAGCGGCTCTGTGAGCCCGCACCCAGCCCCCACTCAGGGCTGGTGTGTCGTCAGGGCAGGGCGGCCTGTGGTGTGCTTTCTGCTCGCTCTCTCCTGAGGCGATCTTATCAGTCCTGCAGCTTTAAATGCATCCACATGCTCACAGGGCTTAGACAAGGACCCTGGTTGAGATGTCTTTCCTGAGACCCATCTACACGTTTCTGCTCAGCTGCTAACTCGATACCACATAGGGACTTTGCATAAGGGACTCAAATCTCCCACATCTGAGTCAAGGGTGCCTCATGATATGAAGCAGAAATTGAGGAGTGACGCATCCTTGATAGCTCCCTTTTGCTCAGCCCCAAATAGAAACCATCCATATGTCCTGTCAGTTCAACCTCTGAAGAAGATCAAAATAGATCCTGAATCCACGAACCTTGTCCTGTCCCTACCGCTGCTCTCTCAGGGCCACCATCCTAGCTTGGCCTGCATACGTGGCTCCCCAGAGGGCTGTCTGCAGCTATGATTTCCTCTTGCCCAGTCTGTTCCCAGAAGCTCCCGGGTTTTGCTTTAAAATGCCAACCAGAGGGGCGCCTGGGTGGCTCAGTTGGTTAAGTGTCTGCCTTCAGCTCAGGTCATGATCCCAGGATCCTGGAATCGAGCCCCCATCAGGCTCCCTGCTCAGCAGAGAGCCTGTTTCTCCCACTCCCTCTGCCCCTACCTCTGCTCGTGCTCTCTCTGTCTCTCTCTCAAATGAATAAATAAAATTTAAAATGCAAACCAGAGCACATCACTCCCTGCTTAAATCCCCACACAGCTTCTCACTGCTTCACACTTTGCAAGAGTCAAGCCCAGGCCCCTCTCTACTGCCTGCGTGGCCCATGTGACCTGGGCCCTTCCACTCTCCCCACCTTCACAGAGGGTCCTGACTTGTCTTGGGACACACCAGACCCCTTTCCACCTGGTGTCTTCATCACACTCAGTGCTCTATCTTTGGGCATGGCTGACTCCTTTTTGTCGTGTGAATCTCAGCAGTCAGCTTCTTGGTGACACACCGAGGCATCAAGGAGAATCACCGTGTCTTTCCACAGCCCGCAGAATACACCGCCCCGGTGACATTCACAATCTGCCCAGAGATGCGTCCTCTCGTCACGTGGTGTCCTCACAGCCGCCCACCTCCACTCCCAAGCAGTGTGGGGTTGCCAGGCCCTGGGGACCTCTCTGACATGAAGAGAGACTCGAACTGCCCTCAGATAGCCTACCTGCCAAGCCACATAACCTCCTTGTGCCCTGATTCCTCCCAGGACGCTGCTGGCCTGTGTTTGAACCTGAATGCTTGCCCCTTGTGCTACGAGTTATTTCTGTATCAGGACTGCAAGCCCTGCTTGTCCACTGACTGGAAAGGCCTGGATTTGGAAATCGAGGTGAAAAATCAATTTCACCTTTTACTCCACACTCATTTTGGTGACCCGAGGAGAAACACTGTGTTGGGCGAAACACCTTGTTTGCAGTAGTGTGACAACCTTCGGCACTTAGGGCATCATGAGTATATAAATCAAGTGTTCACTCATAAAGTCTCCTGTGGCCATTCCCGGGATGTCCCAGGTTCCTCACCCACACCTGCGGGCAGGAGGCAGCTGCTCTAGGGCCCCAGGAACACTGCCCGCCTGCGGCCAGCACCACCCACAGACTCCACACCAATGCTCCGGGTGGGAAGACTTCCCCAGCCATAGGAGAGAATGAGGTCTTTCCACTTGCAACAACGTGGATGCACCTAGAAGATGTAACGCTAAGTGACCTAAGTCAGAAAAACAAATACCATTTGATTTCACTCTTGTGTGGCATTCAAGAAACAACGGACCAAACAAAGAAAGAGAGACACAAACAAAAACCAGACTCCTAACTACCGAGAACAAATTGGTGGTTACCAGAGGTGGGGAGGAGGATGAGTCGAACAGGTCATGGGGATGAGCGGCGCACCTGTGGTGAGCTCTGAGAAGTGTGCAGAACGGTTGGACCAGTGTACTGTGCACCGGCATGCACAATGTGTATAACAGGCTCCGTGTATAACACGGCATTACACTTCAGTTTTAAAAAGTACATTATACTTCAATTCAAAAAGAAGAAGCTGACGATTTCCTGGGAGCTCAGGCTTGCCCCCTGAGATGGGCCAGCCAGGGGCTACAACCCCCACCCTAGACAGCCTCAGGCCAGCAAGCATTCCCAGGACTCAGCCCCCCAGGGACTGAGTATCTCCTGCATCTCCAAAGGCCAACAGGGGGCCCCAGGGCAAGCGATCTCAGAGCTGAACCTGGACCTCTCTTCCTTCCTACGCAGGACCAAGCAGAGAGTGCAGACAGATGGCCAGCCTGAGTCTGGAGCGCAGGGCTCTGGGGTCAAGCATCTGTGGGTCTATCCCTTGACAAGGGTGGTGCCTGCCAGCTTGCCACCTTCCTGCCCTCTGGAAACAGCACTGGTTTTCCTTTGGGAGCCTCCCCTCCCTACCTTGAGTCCTGTGGTTTAGGTGCCTTGTCCCATCACCCTATCCCCAATCCCTCCCCTGGGGTGGGCACATGTTCCAAGTCAGACCATGAGAGCTATTCATTTCTTGGCCACTAACACTCAGAGGATAGGTACATGTTCAGGCAGAACAGAAATTATCTCTGAATTGAAATCCTTGGCAAGTGCCTGTTAAGGCTGGAACTGCCAGCCTTCACCACATGGAAAGACCCCACAGTCTTTGTTGGCACGGGAAGCCAACAGAGAGGAGAGAAGAGCCGAGATGGAAAGAAGCATGTCCTAACCCCAGGATTAGAGTCCCTGGTGCCAGCCATGCCTGGCAGTATGTTAGTGACAGGTTGCAAATACGTTGCTCTCTTCTGCTGAGCTTACCCTCTTACCCCAAGTGCTTCCCCTTATGCAAGGTGAAGCCAGCCTCACATGGAGCCAGATGGGGCACCATGAGCTGGGCTGATGGGGAATCCAGCTGTAAGGCTTTGGATCTGGCACCAAGAAAGACCCACTAGAGTGAGGCCTAGGCAGAATGAGCAGGAGCTCGAGGCAGGAGCAACAGCTGACTCCCTGACTGGGGCCATAGGAGTGGGTCCAGAGCCTTGGCACCCTTGCTGGGGCTGTGATGGCCTCATGTTGAATGGCACTAAGGTTGCTCTGGCCACCCCTATCCCCCTCCTCTGGCCTCTGAGTGCAAGAACTGGCTGGGACAGCGAGTCTTCAGGTTCCTGAGCACCCCCAGGAAGTGACACAGGCAGAACTGTCCTCCGTCCTCCAAGACAATCTCCCGTATCCTCTCTGAACCCCACACTCACATTCTGACTTTTATCCCTCAGCTCACACTGGACCCCTGTCCTAAAATGCCCTACATTCTCTTCTACCTATGCACAGGGCCCCATCCCTCAAAGCCGGAGTGCCCCCTCCTCTAGGAAGCCTGCCCTGATCAGCACAGCCCATAGAGAGTCCTTATGATCTGAGCCATTGGGTCACTGAAATGATCACCTGAAAGGACACAGTCCACATTGGATTAAATTCTGTCCTAAGCTGGCTTAGGCTAGCTGCTCTCTCCCCAGAGCAAGTGACCTTAGCTAGAGAGTCAGGAACAGAGGGAATTTTGTGTAAAAAGAGGAGATGTTCTGACCATTCCAGGAGAAGAGTTTAGGTGGCCTAGAATCACTCCTGGGTCCTTTCCTACTACACATCACGTCCTGCCGGCTGGACTAAGGGAGGAAGGACAGAGAGAAAAGAACACGCCCTCTGGAGCCAGGGAGGCCTGAGTTTGAATCCTGGCTCTGCCAGGAGCTACCTATGTGACCTCAATGGGGTCACGTGACATTTCTGAGCCCAGTTTCTCACCTGTGACATGAGGATAATAGCGACTTTACCATAGGCTGAAATGATATAGCATGGACTAAACATGGGTATGCTGGATAAATGTTGGGAGACAGGATAGCATAGTTGTTAAAAGAATAATGACAACACCTAATCATCACTGAGTCCCTTCCATGTACCTGGCATGGGGTTAAATGTCTTATTCTGTAACTCCACTTAATCCTTACTGCAACGGTATTGAGTAATCCATTCCTTATTATCTCCAGTAATGCGGGACCCAGGGCTGAGGGTTATGCCCAAATTCAAACTCACAATGATGGCAGAGATGAATCGGACCCTGAGCCAGCACCCCACCTCTCTTTGTGGCCCAGGGTAACCGCAGGCCCAGCCCTGTAGTGATCGGTAGTTAAGAGCCTTGGGCTGGACTTCTAGGTCTATATCTAAGCTCTGACACTTACTAGTAAGTTCCTTAATCTCTCTGCACCACAGATGTTTTCATTGTCCATCTATAAACTGGAGATAGTAATACTATATTTCATTGAATTTAAGACATTTTCTGTTGTAAGATTTAAGACATTTTCTGTTGCAATATTGTTTATATACCACTAACAAAGAAAAAGTGTCCAACCTGGAGTACCTGATGGGAGTCCCCCCACATAAAACCAGAACGTCTTCTGTATATAGAGATTCATTTGTTTGTTTGTTTACTGAATTGGCTCATGTGGTTACAGAGGCTGAGAAGTTCCAAGATCTGCTATCTGCAAGCTCGAGACCCAGGAAAGCTAGGGATGCGATTCAGTCTGAGCCCAAAGGCTTAAGAATGGAGACCCAGTGGTGTAAGTCCCATTGTGAGTCTGAACACCCAAGAGCTAGAAGAACCAATGTCTGAGGGTAGACGGATGTCCCAGCTTTAGCAGAGAAAGTAAACTTGCCCTTCTTCTACCTTTCTTTTGTATGCAAGCCATTAATGGACTAGATCATGCCCATCGCGCTGGTCATCCGCTTAGTCTACTGATTCAAATACTAATCTCTTCCTGAGACATCCTCACAGACATGCCCAGAAACAACGTTCCAGCAGCTATCTGGGTACTTCTTAACCCAGTCAAGCTGACACAAAATTAACCCTCATACTCTCCATGTGTGAGAAATAAACCACCCTACTGAAAAAGTGGCAAGGAAACTTAGCTTTTCTCAACCTTGGCACCAGATAAAAGGAGGAAAACATTCTCTCCTGAGAGTTTGGGCCACAAGCTTGCATTCAGGCAGGTTGAAACATGAATTCCCACTGCCCAGTGCGGTCCAGAAGATCTGAAGCAGGGAGCTTCCTTTAGAACTCGGGTGGGTAGCAGCTCCGTGCAATGGAAAAGCAAATGGAGATTCAATCTTTTGGTCAATCCAGGCCATCAGCAAATGTAAGGTGTTAAGAACCAGCCCAATACTTTCAGAAGTGTTCAAAGCTGGAAAGAATTTGTGCTGTTTACTCATTGAAATGGCAAAGTTTGGGACTCCAGCATATTTCAGTCGGTTAAGTGTCTGTCTTTGGCTCAGGCTGTGATCCTAGGGTCCTGGGATCAAGTCCCATATTAGGCTTCTTGCTCAGCAGGGAGTCTGCTTCTCCCTCTGCCTGCTGTTCCCTTGCTTGTGCTCTCTTTCTCTCCAACCAATAAATAAATAAAATCTTAAAAATAATGGCAGAAGTTAGCCTTAAAATAATGCTAACTGCCGTTAACAAGTACCCCCAAGTCTCAGGGGATTAACACAATAGATGTTTATGTCTTGCTTGGGTAAAGCTCAAGACAAGAGCTCTGAACGGTGGGCACTCGCCTCCAGTGCTGAGTCAGGGGGACAGGCTCTGTTCATCTTCAAGAAGGGGAGAGAGACGGAAGAAAAGGCCCAGGTGACACCTGTCACTTTTACCCACTATGCTCTGAGCAGAGTTCAGTCATATGGTCACGCTTAACTACAAGAGGCCTGGGGAATGTGAGCTAGCCATGTGCCTGAGGGGAATCAGAGAGGTTTAGTGTCATCCATCCCTCCTCAAGGGACCTCTGAATACTTCTAGAAAAGAGTTGTTAGCAGCAGCAGATCAGAATGGTGCCTGACACCACATAGGGTCTCCGTCAATGGCTGCTCTGGATTTGATTAATAATAAGAACAACTTTGATTTATCAAAGCAATGCATTTTTGAAGACAGTGTTCACTTAACAAAGAAGGTCCCCCCTCTCCCGGTGTTCCCCAGTGACTTGCCACAGTGGATTTCAAATAGAGATTTGAATTTCAAAAATCAGGATCTGTCTGTAGGAGTGCACAGATGGCAGGAGGCTAATATTCGTATTCATAAATACCATTTCCTTGAGAACCAGTCATCCTCCAGTTCTGTTTCCATAGAAAAGCCTGGTGCTCACGAGTGTGCATTTTAGAATTTGTGTCAGCCTGGGTTTGAATCCCAGCTCTGCCATTTACGCGCTCTGGGATGCTGAGCTCCCCTTGGCCTTGCATACTAGGCCGTGGTTTCTATAACCTTGACCTTGTCCCAGCATCACTGCTTCTGGGGTTGTTGAGAGATTTGTCACAGCTGAGTGACGTGCACGGCACAGTGCGGGGCACATGGAGGGTCTCAGCAAGTGTAGCTGTTGTTTTTCTTGGTGTCATCGTCACTCATGACCTGGACACTGTTTCTTTAAGCCCCCTGTTAGCAGCCATGGGGCGGGGTCAGGTAGAGGCCTGTGCGCTCCCCAAAGCCCACCTTACACCCTGAGTCACTAAGCAAATGCTTCAGGGACTCGATGGCTACAGTGTTCTCATTTGGACATCCAGCCAACCCGTGGTCTGAACACTTAAATTTCCATTTTTAACAACTCCATTAATAGATGTATCTTAAGAAATAGCTGAAAGAATTATAGGAGGTTTCGCGTAAAGCCTCACATCGGTCCCAGTTCCCACCATCAGCTGAGGCCAGGCGGTGGCCACATCTGTCCGCTTTCTCTTTCTTAATGTCCAGCCGAGGCCCACAGACATGAGCAAATGCCTCAGATTTATAACCAGATGTAAAATGCAGCTCCATCCTCTCTGGATGCAAAACCCACAGCTTAATAGTTAGACAACTGCACTTTACAACAGCATCAAGAACTACTTCCGAGAACTGAAATTTCAATGTTTAGTTATGGCTCCTTGAAATGTTTCAGCCACAGCTCCTGGGACAGGAGCCAGAAACACTGCCCTGCAGAGCCCAGGAGGGAAGGATCACTAACAGCTGGTAGCTTCCTGCCACGTGCTGGCACTGACGGGAGAAGGGTCCAGTACCCCAGTCTTCCCCCGTCCCAGCCCGAGATCTGGGCCCTGAGAGAGAAAAGCCAATATCAGCGGTGCAGAGAGCGGCCTGCTCTTGCTCTCCATTCCAGCTGCACGGCCGCTTGCGTTCCAGGCCTGGACTACCTTGTTTTCACGCCTCAGGGCCCAGAGAACTGCCCCTCCTTCACTCTAAGGGCTGGATTTGGTGGGGAGCTGCTGCTACCCCTAACTGCAGACCTCGGATGAAGCTGCTCATACACTCCCCGCCTAGATGATTGGTCAGGGATGGGCACAGGATCCAACCAGAGCCAGCCAGGGCTAGACCTGGGACCTGGCTAGAACAGCCAGGAGAGAGAGAACCTGGCCCTGCCAGTCGCGGGGGACTGCTTCTGTGGCAGCCATCCCTCCTCCCTGTCCAGGGAAGTGACTAAGAATGGCTCCCAGAGAGGCGGAGAGAGAGAGACAGACCTAGTCTGCATCATATTAATTGAGTCCTTTATCTAGATGACCCCGGGGCTTCATGGTCTTTCCAGTTAAGTGAATTGATATTCCCTTGGAGGCACCAGTTGCTTTTTCTGCCTCTTGGATGGGAAGGAGGCCTGTCTGATCTGGCTCATGGACTGTTTGCTGAGTACATTGGCCTTGCACCTTCAACACTTTTGAACCCTCAACCTATCCAAATCCCAGCCTTCTCTCTACTCATGCCACCAAAACCAAGTGGGGAGCTTCCATTGAGAGCCTGGTATTACATGAGATCTGAGTGATGTAGAGTTCCTATTGCCTCTGCTCTGAAGGGCCCAACACACTGACTAAAAGAAAACATTAGCAGCACACTGAAGACCCTTGTAATTCAGACTGGAGGTCAGGGAAGGCTTCCTGGAAGAGGTGACACTGACCTACAATTAAGGATACATGGGAGTTGTGTAGGAAGGACAGGGGGACAGAGGCACACAAGTGAGCATGATCCCACAGAGAGTCCCTCTCCTGGGTGAGCACCTGGCCCAGATAGCTCGCTCCTGCAGCCCCTCCTGCCTGATTCCCTCCAAGTTTCCTAGAGTCTGCCTTGTCGTCCCAGTTGATTTCTCCTAGCTTTCTGAGAATGTGTGCAATGTGACAAACTTGAGAGATGGACAGGCAGCCACAGGCACAGGAGACACCCCACTGGACACCTCTCCTGCACTCTGTAAATACGATCCAGGGACTCCATGCCTCCCCAGACCGCGTCAAGACCTTTGGCTTTCTACCTTTCTTTCAATTTCAGAAATCCAAAATCCACCAGGATAAATGGAAAAACCACTGCGTGCCTGCATCTACGATTAACAAAAGGAAATGTGCTCTCAAGTTTGTTAATATTAATTTTTTGTGAAAGAAATAGAATTTTCTTCAAGTGCTTACCCCTACTCCACAGCCATTCTTATATGTTTATGACCATATCTTGGCGGAGAATGGGAGCTACCTACTCCTAATTTTAAAGGCATGGATGGATGGATGGCTAGGTAGGTAAGTAGGTAGGTAGATACGTAGATAGATGGGTAAATAGAGATAGAGACACAACAAATATGTTGCCTTGTGAGTCTTTTAATTTACATAAATGCGATCACAACTTACTCCTGCACTTGCTTCTCTGTCGGCATCAGTTTTTCAAGGTAGATTCATGCTGCCATAACTGCTCTATAGTAGTCCCATACTCGAATATACCACAATTCGGGAGTCTCCTCTCCTATTCGGAACTACTGGGTGGTTCTTCTTTTCCACCATCCCGAACAACGCTGCGGGGAATGCCCTGGTGTAGGTGTATGGGACATGCTCTGGGACAGAGAATGGAAAGCAAATGGCTGGGTCATGGTGGATGCACGTTTTCAGTTTTGTCAGGAGCTGCCAAGAGCAACTGAAAGGGGCCGTGCCCGCCTTCCACCTGCTAGCTGTGTGTGAGCTTTTCTGCTTCTCCACTTCTCCACACTTGGGATGACTCAGACTTTCTGAGTTTTGCCCATTGGATGGCTGTGGAATAGTATACAGGGTTTTCGTATGACTCTATATTCCTCTGACAAGTAATGCGGCTAAGGAGTTTTCATTTATCTCTGGCTGTTGGTGGTTTCTTTTTGCCAGGACTCCTGGTATTAACCTTTCTCCACTTTTCTATTGGGTTCTCTGTGCTTTGCCAGAAAAATCCACTTGCAGGACTTCTTGATGTGTACTGGGCACCACTTGGTCATCAGCATAGCAATCGTCTTCTGCTCTGGCCACAAATTTGGTGCCTAAGGGATTGTGTGTATGTGTGCATGTGCACATCTGTGTGTGTGCACATCTGTGTGTGTGCACATCTGTGGGTACATATGTGCACATCTGTGGGTGTGCATGTGTACATCTCTGTGTGTGTGCTCTTCTTTGTGTGTGCATCTGTGCATATCTGTGTGTGCATGTGCATATCTTTGTGTGCACATCTGTGTGTGCATGTGCACATCTGTGTGTGCATGTGCGTGTACATCAGCAGTAGTTAATAGTGGTAGTTGTCACAGGACAATCTTTTCCTTTATGAACTGCGCTTTTTATGCCTCGTCTAAAAGATCTTTATTATCTTCACAAATTTATAAAGTTCTGCTTTTTACCTTTGGATCTCCATCTGGAATTTGTTTATGGAATGAGATAAGAGTGTAAATTAATTTCCTTCCTGAGGGCACATGCTCCTCCAGTGGGAGGAGGATGTGACTCTTGATCTCAGGTTTGTGAGTTCGAGCCCCATGTTAGTGGTAGAGGTATAAACAAACAAACAAGCAAATACATTTCCTTCCTGTAGGGAAGCTTATGTCCTAGCACTATTGACTGAAAAGTCCTTCCTTTCTTCTGATCTGACATACCGTCCTCATCATTGGCAAGTTCCTAGAAATGCTTATGTCTGTTTCTAGGCCAGGGAGTGGCAAACTTTTTCTATAAAGGGTCAGATGGTCAATATGTTAGGCTTTGCTGGTCATCTGGTCTCCGTCACAGAGACTCAGCTCTGCCACTGCGGAGTGACAAAACAGAAGCGAATGGGCAGGGTTGCTCACCTGTTCCACTAATACAGTTATCTTTGAAGCAATACCTCACTTGCAACATTTATCCTAACTTTGTAATGTGTCTTGGTACCTAACGGAAAAAAGTACCACCCTTTCTCTCTGTTTTTAGAATTATCATGGATATTCTTGGCCTTTAATACTTCCAAGTAAAATTTAGAAGTGGTTTTGACGCGTTCCATTAAATCTTTTATTGGATTTTTTCTTAACTGGAACTGTACTGAATTTCTAGGTTAATTGAGGGCGTCCATCTTTACAATATGTGTTTGTGCATCCAAGAAACATTTGCTTGGTGCATACTGGGAACACACGGCACACTCTCACCTGCCATGTCCAGTTCACGTGCTGTCACCACCTTCCTCATCACCTGAGCCATGAAGCTCAGTTTTATCCTCCACCTTTCCCTCTCCTTCCACCTAACCAGCCAAGTACAGGATCACCTTTCCTCTTCTTCCCAGCATCCTCTCTGCCTTGCTCTTAGAAACCTGCCTCGTTTCCGACTTCTGCGAATTCCTCCTCCAGACTGTCCATTTCACCGCCGCCGCGCCCCACACACCGCTCTATGGTCCCTCACATGCTCTTTGCCAGGACAAAGTTCACGACGCTCAGCACAGCCCACGACACCTTCTTCATCGGCTTCCTCTTTAACTTCCACACCTCACCACCGCCTGCCCACGATACCCGATGCCCCAGCCACGCAAACACCAGCAGCCCCGCGCACGTCTCACTCTTCCTCACTCCTCAGTGCTGTGCCCACCTGAAACCCCTCCATCTTTACCCAGCCAATTTCTATTCAAGAGCCAGCTCAGGCATCACCATCTTTATGAACCTGTCCCCAACCTCATACCACCCCTATCCTCCTGCTGTTCAGGGAGCTGACCTCTGTTGCTAATCACATTGCACCAGGAGAGAGTAGGCTCCTCGAGGGCAAGCATCCTGATTTGTTCTCAGCAGAACCCACAGCATGTCCCCTGGGACCTGAGTAGGCAGTAATTCATGGTCGGCATCGACTAGCATTGGCTGCATAAATGAATGAAAGAACACATGTAGTCAGAACACAGCCAGACTAAGAGACAGGTGTCCTCGTCTCGGTGCAAACACGCCAGCTGTTTCCCCAGGGACGAGGCTGAGGGAGGGAGGAGCTCCACTGTCTCTGCCACCCGCGGACCTCTTCCTCCTGCCCTTTTGATAGGGCAAGAGCTGAGGAGCTGACTGGGCTGGAGAAGCAGTCGCCTGTGGAAGGAGAAGGCAGGCATAAAAATGCAAATGCAGGTGCTTTCCTCCCACACTTTTACTGTGCTCATCTCTCCCTCGCAGAAAGATAACAAGGGAAATGTGCAGGTGAGGACAGAGCCCCTCTGGTTAAGAAAGCAAGGCATAGTGACAAATGTCATGTGGGTTTAAGTCAAGTGCCCCATGGTTACAAACCCTCAGGGAAATAAGGCTGAGAAATGCACGGCCCCTATCCCTGCACCCTTTTCCTTTGAAATAACTTTGGCCCTGAAAAGGGAGAAAGAAGGAAATAACTCAAAGATTTTAAAAGTAAAGTTTCTGCCTGCAAACCAAATGGGCTGAATTTTTATAGGCTCTTTTGGAAGAACATGAAAAATCCGGTTGTCAAAGGAGCCTCTGGCCCAGGGAGCCGCTGGAGGAGAGGAAGGGAACACAGGAGGGAAGTCTAAGCACCTGCGCTGACCCTCTCCCATCCAGGAATGGAGCCTGCTCTACCCTGCCCTTCCCTTGTCCTGGGGGCTGCGAAACGGGGAAGGGTCCTGTCACAGGGCTAAGGCTGCTGGGAGCCCACTCTGGGCCCGAGTCTGTGGAGGGAGCTGAGGCACGACAGGGAGATCCTGTCCACCCAGTGTGCTCATCGGGGCCTCTCCCTCCACTGACCTCTCACTGCGTGCCAGGCACTGTTCCAACCCTCTGCACGTATTTTTTCCTTTGACCTTCACAGGAACTCTGTGAGGGAGGCATTAACACACCCCATTTTACAGATGAGGAAACTGAGGCAGAGAAGTTAAGGTGTATTAAAAACAAGACAAAAGGCCCCAAATGGAGTGGCTTTTGCTAAGCCCCACGTCACCAAATCAAGACTTAATTTCAGTCTCAGTTCTCCCAGAAATGGAATCCTAACCCAGGTATTGGGAATATCTTGATCAGCACTAGTTAGCCATCTGCCAGGTGGACTCTGCCACCCCTTTTAGGGAGCTTACCATGTAATAACCAACTCCCTTTTTTGCCTTGTTCCCACCCCCTTCTGCCTGTAAAAGTTTTTCATTTTCTACCGCTCCTTGGAGCTCCTTTCTATCTGCTAAACTGAATACTGCCTGCTTTGAGTCAATTTTGGCTCAAATAAACTCTTAAAATTTTTAAGATGTCTCAGTTTATCTTTTAACAGGTGGCCCAACTTCAAAGTGGAGGATTTGAATACAGGCATTCGGTCTCCAGGGCCCATCACAGTAGCTGCTGAGGTCCCCGCGCCCCCCTCCCACCACCTCACTCCCCTTGATCACCAGACCTTGCACCAGTCCCCTGCTGTGGCTGCTGTGAGCGGGGCTGCTCACAGCTCACAGCTACCCCTTTCCAGGGATTGCCTCTCGCCCAGAGATGCCTGGGAGATCATGGGCCACCCTCCAGGGTGACTTGCAGTCAGAGATAAGGGGCAAGGAAAGCCCAGCTCCCTTACCTCAAAGGGCAGAGAACTCTGCAGTCCATTAACACTTCTGAGCTCTCCATGAGATCAGCTGACTTGAGTGTGGCCATCCTCGAGCCCTATCCTTCTCCCCTCACTCTCCCACAGGTTTCTTCTGAGAGCTGCCCTTCAATAAAACCCCTACACAAGAATCTCCATCTGGGACTCTGCTTCCAGGGAAGCCAACATGCTCTGTGTAAATAATCCCTCATCTTTACAGCAAAGTGGTGAGCTCTGCACCTGGAGCACAGCGACTGTCCAACAGAATTCGTGCGAATGGTGAGAGACACTTTCTTCTCCTCATTCTGCCATGGATCAGCAGTCTGGGCCCTACCCAGCTCCTCTCAAATCACCTGGACACAGGGACACGAGAGCCACAGTTGTATCCAGGGCCTTCTTTGTAGTCCCTCCAGTAAGGACAGGGAAGTTAGAAAGGAGGGGCAGGAAGGAAAAGAAGAGGTCGAGGATATCACTTTTTTTCCTACAAGTTCTTCATGATTAGTAGATAGGTGTGTGCTTCTGAGCCACAAGCCTTTAATGGTTCTCTCCTCATGCCCCCAGATGAGGGACCTCTCCCCAGTGGGGACCTTTCCCTTATTACCAGCCCAGACTGCAGGTGAGGGCTTGCAGCAGGCAGAGAACAGGTGGCTGAATGGTGAAGCATCATGCTGACTGGGGCTTCAAAACGGAATGCCTGAGACTCTGCTGGTCTCCGCTTTTTGATCAAGTCCATGCATGGAAATGAGAGAGAGGAAAGACTCAAGCCCACCCTTCCCCATTGCCCTGCAGTATACCCTAGTGAATCTCAGTTACTGGCAAAGCCAGTAAAGTTTCTCACATTGCTCCTGCAGGTCTGATCATGGATGTCCTCCTCTGACTGCTGCATGCAAGAACAGGGCTCCATAATTTGGCCAGCATTTGCATAAGAACCATTTCCAGTAGGGTACAGTGTAAGCTTCTTACTGCAGGGATGTAGTAAGGGGACAAGAAAAACTGTTTTTAAGGGAAATGAATAGTCTTTAGCAAAGGAATGTGAAGGGCTCTGGTCATACCTCTGCCCAAGTCTAGTGCCATTGCTGCACTGTCTGCATGGCCTCCTGGGAACAGAGCTGCTCTCCTAGACTAGCATATGGCCAAGGGGCATAAGGCACCTGGGGTCTCCTTCCACCATCCCCAGAGAACTGAAAGTCCAACATCCGTGACTCATCTCTTTGTAAGAGAAACTTTGGAGAGGCTTCATCTGTGTAACACAGACTGGGAGTCAGAAGACCTGTTAGATGAGTTAAGCCTCAAGTATGGGATGGCCTTGGGTGATGTCACTCTCATACTAGGTTCTTTAGGGTGTGGCATCTATAGAGAAAACCAGCACTGGGACAGTTTTGGTTGGATCTGAAACAAATCCACCTCATTATGGCTTTCACAGAAGAAAAAGGGTGGGGGAACCTATTAGCAAATAAAACTGAAAAATCTAGGAGTACATTCTGGCACAGCAGAGATACAGCAGTTCAAACGATGTCATGGGGCTCAGGCTGCCTCCATCTCTTGGCAGTGTCCTTCCCCTGTGGATTTCTTCCACGGTAGAATCTCTGACCTGGTGGGAGAGTTGTGTAGCTCTTCCTAGAGAGCCTTCTCTTCCCTAGAAACCCTCCCCTTCCAGACACTTGCTCTTCCAGACACACAAGGCTTGCACTGACCCCATTTGACCTACATAACTACCTGAGGATGACCCTCAATCCCTGCATCCAGGGCAATTTGGCAGCTGGTGGCTAGACTGGGGTCAAGGCGCAGAGAGGGATGTTAAAGAAAAAAATTATTCATGATGCTTATCGAAGCATTTACTTTATTCAGGACCATAGCAATAGGTATAAGGACCACTGCAACGAGGCTTTGCACTGAAAAGAGAGATTGGGCTCAACTCCAAATACAACAAGGAAAAGTGGGAATTTATAGCCAAGGAGCAGTCAAGGGGTCAGTGGATGGAAAATTGCTAAGAGGAGCATCAGGGATGGGGTGGTTAAACCAACCTGCTCCAGCAGGATTTTCCTGAAGGCAGGCCAGAGGGATCAGACATCACTTGGGGAAAGTTGGAGGACCAGGAACCTGATTAAATATCAAGGATGGGAGATTCTGGCTAAACTAACTAAGCATGATTCTTGTTAAAATTGGACAATACAAAGATGACCATGAAGACCCAAAAGTCAGAGCCTAGTTGAAAGGAGAGTTCAGAGGACCCCAAGTAAAGTTTGGTCAAGGAAAGAGGTCAGGCCCTCCCAAGCATCTTTACTGAGTGTCGGGGAGGTGTGACTCCCCAGGAAAGTCATCAAACCAAGGAGGAAAGGGTCCTGAGCAGGCAGGAAGGTGAGATGCTTGTTGGGCACACTGGGCAAGCTGCTTTAGAGGACACACGAAGAGGCAGAAATGGGATCATGACCAGCTCCACCAACTTCCTTTTGGCCCCAGGATAGCCTTGTTCCAAAGCCATGTCTGATTTTTCTGAAATCACCAACCACCTCAACTGCCAAGACACATGCTACCTTGATGGTAGAACTGATTGGTTGAATATCCTTATGTCAGTTGACATATGTGGAAGGACATCTTACTCTCAATTCAGTTGGATTTCTCTTAATTCAGAAACTATGTCTGTTGTGCCACTACGTCCGGGCACTGGGCAGAGGACACAGGGGTGGCTTTTGGGAATCGGAGTCACAAAGTCCTAAGGCTGAGTGTTGACCTCAGGAGCCCAGAACCCAGGAGGAGAATGGAGGCCAGAAACAAATGGGCATAGCTATAGGAGGCATGGGCCATTCCAGTGGGCTGAGACATAGGCAGGAAGGGCACAGTTGAGATACAACTGTTACTGGAAAGGTGAGGCTCTCTTGAAGGGCCTAGATGCCCAAATGGGGAGCCTGGACTTGAACCTGTAGACACAGGAAGGCTTGAAGGTTGTGGAGTGAGAGAAGGGCTTGATTGGAACTTTGTGTTAGGAACATGACTTTGACACTGACTTGCAGAAGGGGCGGAGTGGAACCAGGGAGGTATTTTCTGGAATGGGAGGAGCAGTAGGAGAAAGAATTGGGAAGCAAAAAGAGCTGTATGGAAGCTGTTGCCATGTCCAGGAAAAAAATAAGGTCTGTTTTAGAGCATTTGGGGTGGGAGAGGAAGGAAGTGGAAATAAACACATGTTAGTAAGGCCTCAGCATTCCAGAAACTCTTTCATATCCATCCTTATCCCCAGTGATGCAAAAGCCCCAAGAAGGAAGCAGAATGAAGAGGAGAAATTCCATTTTACAGACAAAAAGTTGAGGCCAAAGGGGCAAGAACAAGGGACAGAACCGGAACCCTCAGGGCTATCTCGCTCCCCCCCATTCTGTAGCCTCACGCAGGTGGCCCCTAAACCTGAGAGATCTCTGCTGTTCCCACATCAGGAATCACAGGGAGCCCATCTCAACCCTCTGAAGAGCCGTGGGATAAAGCCATCTGTGCTGCTAATGCTAATATAAAGTATTGATTATCTCACTGCAGGAGTCCTGAGACAACCATCCCTGGGCTGCTGAGGCTGGCAGCAGCAGCTACCAAATTGTGTTTATGGGAAGCTTTTTACCTGAAGGGGTCATAATTCACTCTTGATCAATAACCAATCAATCCACCTGCTTTGCACATTGCAAATCCTCCAGATCCGTCCACAGAAAGGAAAGAGAGAGGAAGACAATCTGTTTATTGGGAAAAGACGACAGAATAACAGGCTAATGCAACCACTTAGGCTGGTGATTACGTAAGTTTTGATTTTTTTTTTCAATTTCGGTGAAATATTTTGAGTGATATGCTCAATCAAAATTAAAAAAAAAAAAGATAATAGTTTGAAAGGATCTGGTAAGAAGAGGATCTGGTATTCACTGAGCACCTACTCTGTGTCCTACACTATACAGAGCCCCCTCATTTACCCTCGCAGCCCTACAAAGGAGGTATCATCTTTCCCCTTCCAGGGAGAAACCTGCAGCACAGGGAGGTTAAGCAGCTTCCTCAAGGTTGGTGGGGGAGCTGGAAATTAAAAACACTGTCTCCCAGTAAGAAATAAGTGGAGTCTAAAGGCAGCTGGGCTTGGAGAATCTGAGTCCCATTCGGGGTGGGGGGATGAGGCTAGTTGTGGCAGGAAGAGCAGTGGCGTGCAGGGCACTCGTGGGAGGCTGGCCTGGGCTCTTGCTGCCTGTGGTTTTCTTCCCCACTGTTTGCTGATAGAGTTTCTATCCTTGTTTTGGAGTCTGACCCCCCAGAATGAATTAGATAGTCAGTCATCCAGAGCCACCGCCAATTTCCTCACTTCCCTGCTCACCAGCCCCAGGGGCCTCCCAGGGCCCAGAGGATGAGGTCATTGAGTACCCCCAGCTGCTTTGCCAATCTCCAGGACCTCCCCTGCATGGAATGGCAGGAATTAGCCTGACTGACTCCCCAGCAAACCCTGCCCGGCCTGTAAGCCTGAGCCCTCCCTACATACTCTCTCCTGTTCCCTGCCAATGACCCATCTCCCCCGCTGCCCAGAGCAACTCACTTGGGCAGTGTCTCCTGGGCACTTCACTCCAGGATTTGCCCTTCTCTGAGCTCCAGCTGCTGCTCTTGGGGCTCTGCCCGGTAGGGTAGCATGGAGAAGGCCACATCCTGGGCTCGGTGGAAGAGGGACCAGCCTCTCTGAGGGTCTCATGGCAGACCTAAAGAGGCCTCTCTCTCAAGTGATGGGTCCTCTCACGGACCAGGCAGAGGCGGGGCACTCCCCAGAGGTGACTTCACCCCCATCCTCAGTCACGGGCATAACTTCAGTCCTCAGAGACAGGATGAAGAGATAAAGGATAGAACTTGGGTCTTTTAAAAGCTGGGAGTTTCACTCACTGTAGTGAAGACTTGATCTCAGCCAACAAGCCACCTGGAAGACTGCGTTCTAACAGACCTTGAAAGGCCACAGGGATTAAAGCGTGCCAGGGCTCTGGACCTTCTGTTTTGTGGAAAACAGTTTTCCATCAACAACTCACTCTCTTACTTTTTACTGATTTGGTGAAAATTAGTTTTCCCCTACTGTTTCGTAAGCAGCTGGTCTGATTCTGAAAACAGTGGCTAGCAGTGACCCATCAGCCTTCCCAGAGAATGTCCAGAGTTGGATTTCTCTCTAAATAAGCAATTGCATGTGGCATTGATCATCAAGAAGTCCCACAGCATTGCTCAATTAGCAAGCAGTTAAAGGTGACATACTGTATTTAAATAGTCTCCCTCAGAGCGACAGATGTCTGCAGTAAACAGGGAAATTACTCCCAGAGAGCAGCCAAGGCCAGCAGAGCAGCCTTGGAGGAAGAGCCGAGGCTGGTGGGTCTCCAGCTCCCTCTTCCCCACCCCCCACGCAAACACCCCGGCTAGGGAGGGCTGCCTGCTCCTGGCCCCTAGGAAAGCCCGGTTTGTTCCAAATAATCTCCGCATTGGAGAGACCCCTTCCTGCCGAGGCCAGGGCTGTGGTGTAGACAGAGTTGCTTGTCCAGTGGCCTTTATCTCTGATCTGTGCCCACTTTCCTGTGACAGCAGCAGTGTAGCTGCGAGGAGACACTGTGGACATTTTTCTGGTTAATTAACTAAATACACACCTACAGCCTCAGAACCAGTAGGTCTCCAGATGAAAAGTGCTAATTTTCCTGCATTTATGTGTCCAAACTCCTTTCCTTCCCAGCTCTTACTCTGTCTCATCCTCTAAGTCGAGGAAATGCGTGGGTCCACTGAAAGGCTCAGAATGACAGGGACATGGAACCACTAATTTAGATAAATGACGGAGTTCCTAGCTCCCGGAGGCCCACAGCTCAGTGCCTTGCCAGGGCCCAAGGAACTCCAGGGAGGCCGAGGGAGGGGCGCCCAGCTCTTTCCTGTGCCGCACAAATTAAGTGTATTTGTCGGTTGCATGCTCCCCAGAGCCTGGTTTACGTCTGCGTGTTGAGAGGCTGCATCTGACAGGAAGAACCTAGGGGCTGGATGTTTCCACTGTGAGAAACGCAGTGGTCATCATGTTCATGCCTTCCTCCCACGTCCAGTCCCCTCTTCCTGCTCTGCTCCTTGCTCCATGAGGCCAACCCTGCTGGCTGGCCTGACTGCCCCACAAAGTCCCGGGAAGGGCCGGAGACACAAGACCGTGGTCCCCAAAACCACCTGCGTGTGCCCTGGTAGCATGTGTCACAGAAGCATAGGGAGCCCTGGGGCACCGGCCCTAAACCCAAGTGGTGCAGAGGGGGACACCCAGGTCCTGGGAAGTAAGAGGAGTCCCCGAATGGGCTGGAAGGAAGATTCTAGATTGGGAAGAAGATCACTGAACTGTGGAAGGAGGACCGTGCCCACCTCTCTCTCTACCTCTGCCTTCAGTGCCAAAGAAGCACCACCTGCAACAGAGCCATCAGCACCTTTGAAAGTTTCCGCTCTCTTTTTAAAATAAAATTAATAATCTTTATTACTTTGTCAAAAGTTTCTTTTTCCCCCCAGCTTTATGGCCATATAGTAGACATAGGACACTGTGTACATATAAGGTATATGACGAGTTGATTTGATACATTCAGATATTGAAAAATGATGACTACCTGAGCATTAGCTAATACTTCCATCCTATCATATAACTCCGTGTTTTTTGTTTGTTTGGTTGGTTTTGGTTTTGGTGGTGAGAACATTTAAGATCTACTCTCCTTAGCAACTTCCAAGTACACAGCATTATTGGTCAATCACCATGCTGTGCATTAGACCCCCGGAACGTATTCATCTTATAACTGGAAGTTTGTACCCTTCGATCAACACCTCCCCGTCTCCCCTACCTTCCAGCCCCTGGTAACCCCTGTCCTACTGTCTGTTTTTCCAAGTTTGGTTTTTTTTAGATTTTGCATCTAAGTGATATCATAGCATATTTGTCTTTGTCTGTCGGACTTGTCTCGCTTAGTGTAATCCGTCAAGGCCCATCCATACTTTCACAAACGGCAGGCCCACCTTCTTTCTCCTGCCTGAACTGTATCCCACTGTATGTGTATTTCCATATCTTGGTGGCTGTGAATAAGGCTGCAAGGTGGCTTTCCTCTCAATTTCTCTTCCCGTCAACTGTGACTTCCTTCCTATCTGGGCAAGGGAGGCCCAAGCCCAGTCCCTCATGAGAAGCAGATGTTGAAAATGCCCAGTGCAAGAGCCCAGGTGCCTCCCCCAGATTAGGAATTACACATGAAGGAGGCCTTTGTCCTGTTCTAAAGAAACAGAAAGTGTCGGGGGAGAGGCAGGAGACATTTTTAAGAGAAAATTTAAATGTATTTTAAATCTACACATTTCCCAGAGTCCGAGAAATGTCTAGATGCTTAGAAGATCAGTTAGAATTTACCCAGCAACACTTTGAACTTTGCCATTAATCTAAAAACAGAGAAAAGACCATCCAGGTTGCCATATAAGAGGCCCTTGTATGAGCCATTCTTTGTGGGGTCACTGCAAATCCTGGCATGGGTGCAGCTGCCCAGAGTTGCCTCCAGCCTGAAGTGACGGGGATGAAAGCCATAAATCCAGCTGCAGGTATCCAGGGGGAGCCTGGGCCTGGGAGGGCCTCCAGGGAGCGACTGCCAGGTCAGGAAAGAGTGTGACACACAGAAATTTGTGTTTCTGGTACCTACAGGAAACAGCTCTTTAGAGGGCATGTGAGGCCTGATTCAGTAGCCTACACCAAGGGGCTCACGAAGCCCGGAGAATGAGGTCCCTGGGAAGCAAATGCTGGAGGCACAGTGATTTCCAAGAATGGGCTATGAGACACCTCAGCTTTCCCTGGGAGGGTGGTGAGCTGGCAGGAAGGGCTTGGCTCCACCAAGGGGAAACCACTCCTGCACCAAGGATCTGGATAGAGACACCCCAAAAGGCTAACTGGCCTCACAGGACAGGTTAGGATCCTAGTTCTGCTGCTAACCTCATGCGTGACCCTGCTAAGAACCTCAAGTCTATTCACCCATGAAGGCAACTTAACAGCACCCGACCTTCTTTTCAGGGAGATACATGGGCTTTTCCCTACTCTTAGGCCACCTCTGCACCCTGATATCCCAAAACCAAGTTTTCTGTCATATGACTGTTACGACTTTGAACGTCTAGTCAAAGTGTCTGGCTTCTGCATGGAGAGCTCAGTGGGGGGCCCCAGGCAGATTTCCCCAGCCCACAGCTGTGCCCCGGATTGACCTCACCTCTGGGCTAGGACGGACCTGGGCCTTTCCATGAATACTACAATCATTACAGAGCTCCTTTGCTGAGGACTTCTAGGAACCAGACATTTTTCTAAGTGCTCTACACCTGGAAGCTCACAACCCTCCAAATGTCTCTGGTAGTACGAGAAAGCTAAAGCAGAGGCCGGAGAATCTGCCTGGGGCATACAGCCAGCTCCTGCACAGCCCCTCCAGCCCTGTGGTTTATCATCTGACAAGGTCTGTGAAGTGGTAGTTTCACTCCCATTTCACAGGAGAGGAAACTGGGCCCTGGAAAGGGCAGGTCACTTGCCTGAAGAGGCACACCACCCAGAGCCGGAGGCAGAGGCGGGCTCGCCCACCACCTGAGGCGTCACATGGGCCCTAATCCCAGCCAACCCACAACATGGCCCTGGAGGTTAAGGCCTGGAACAGAAGCCAGACCACTCGCTCCTCAACCCTCGGGTCGCACCGAGCTGCTACTTAGTTCGCATCCTATACCTGACATACCCAACCTAACCCAAGTGTCTAAATTGTTGGTTCTGCTACAGCTCGCTGGATAGTTACTTCTTTTCTGCTGTGCCCTGAGAGCAAGTGGACTAAGCTAGAGCTGTCTCTCACTGTTTGACCAAGACCAACCCTTTTGGTGGCACTCCTTCTGCTTCTGACCAATGCCTCTTCGACCATCACAAAGAGAGTGTTTTCTCTCCAGAGAGCCATCATTCCAGAATACACAACAGAGTCAGCCAAATGGCACTCCCCTCCCCCAGTCAGTTTCCCCAGAAAGAATCTTTCTTCTGTCTCGGACCTTGGGGCAGACTTGGGGCAACCTAGTAACATGATTGCTAAGACACATCAGGTGCTTGTCAGGTGGCCGGCCCTGTGCCCTGCTTTAGCGCATGTCACCTCCTGTTATCTCTACAGTCCCTGGAAGGAAGGCAGGCATGATTGTTTTCAGCTTATGGATGAAAAACTGAAAGACAGAGAAGTTCAGTCATTTGCCTTGGGCACTGCAAAGGAAGAAGATATACACCCAGGACCTCCAGGCTCCAAACCACACATCCAGCAAGTCACCAGGTATGTTTTAAATACTGATTACATGCAGATGGGGGATGAGCGAATGTCAGAGAAAGCCCCCGTCTCTAAGGATCCAACGGCTTAAGGGAGGAGACAACACATACACAAAATCAAAATAAGAGGCAGATGTTTCTAAGAGGCCTCATTTCCTTGATTTCCCCCAAGAATGATCCAAATAAGCTCCTGCTGTCACTTCTTAGGTGCACATCAAGGTGCCCACCACCAGCAGGCCTTGTCCCTTCACTTCAGACCAACATCTATGTCTTGAGCTCTAGTCCCACCATTTACCCAGGAGACAGAGCTGGACTCCCACTTGACATGAGTCTCCTTCCCATAGAAAGTTGCAGTAGATTGAAGCAGCCTATTTATAGACACACACGATCCACGGCACTTTACGTGTGATGCAAACTTGCTTCACTCAATACAGATGCATTTCCCTCTGATGCATTTCAAGATTCAGCCTTATGAAAAAGTGCTTGATTTGGTTTGGGGTGCAGGCAGCACAAACAGGCAGCTCTCCTCTGAACCCACCCACAGGGCCAGAAGCACAGGACTTCCATTCTGGCTCCTTGAAATCATGTCCACACACAATGAGACAGCGAGACAAACAAGAGTTCCCCTGTGGTTGACCATGGCCAACACCCATAACCTTCAGTTATAGATTGAATGTTTATGCCCCTCCAAATCCATATGTTAAGATCCTAATGCCTAACGGGATGGTATTAAGAAGTGGGAGGCCCTGCCTTCATGAAGAGGTAGGTGCCCTTATTAAAGAGACCCCAGAGAGCTCTCTTGCCCCTTCCGACATGTGAGGACATAGGGAAGACAGCCATGTATGAACCAGGGAGCAGGTCTTCACCAGAAGCTGACGCTGCTGGCACCTGACTTTGAACTTCCAGCCTCCAGAACACGAGAAGTAAATTTCTCTTGTTTATGAGTCACATTTTCTTAACAACCTGAATGTACTATGACACCTTTCATCAGAAATTTCCGGGTGCCTGGGTGGCTCAGCCCATTAAGCATCTTCCTTCAGGTCAGGTCATGATCCCAGGGTCCTGGGATGGTCCTGGGATGCTCAGCAGGGAGTCTGCCTTTCCCTTTGCCTATCTCTCCCCCTGCTTGTGTGCTCTCTCTCTTTCTCTCTGTCATGCTCTTTCTCTCAAGTAAATAAATAAATAAATCTTAGAAAAAAAAAAAAGAAAGAAATTTCCAAGTAATGTGATAAGGGCTTTTTTCCCACTTGGGTCCAAATACAACAACTCTGTCTCCCCTCCCTGTCCAATTCATATGACTAGATACCACAGGAACGTCTCAGGTTCCCAGGATTGCACGATGCACCAGCCACCCCCAAACCATGCTCATTCACCTCCATCTTACAGCTGTATCACCTGGGCCGTTGCACTGAAAATCAAGGAGTCATTTTGGGGCCTTTTTGGAAAGCAGTCCCAACCACACCTCCATGCTGCAAGAAACCGAGAGCTAGGGGATCCTGACAATGTTTGTGTGAGGTCTTCATCACCCCTCAACGTACCCATACACACACACAACCGCAGACTCGCTGTGCTCCCTTTATTGTAAAGATGATTTCCCTGAAGTATTTGTAAGCTGGAGAGATTTCCTACAAGCTGGTGAAAAATTGCTCACTACAGGAGATCCAATTTGTTGGCAGAAATCCAGCAACCCCACGAATTGGTAACTAGCTTGGTAATGAGTCTCTTCCATGTAAATGGGCTCATTATTATCAATTTTTGTCATCTCTTAAGTGAGTCTTGATCTGCTTCCCTACTTGGGCTCTGGGGCCAGTGCGAGGTGAATAAGAGCATCCAGCCCCACTCCTCCCCACACCAGGTGCTGCAGACCTCATGCTTTGCAGGAGGGGGGCAGGGAGGGGAGAGTGGGGGTGACAGACTGTATCATTAGAGCTTTGAATTTAACATTCAGAACAGAGATGTTAAGGAGACTTGCAATGAGGTGTTGTAAAAACAGAGTTTGATTGAAAGAGCTGGCACATAATGCAAATGAACACTTTGTCCCATGATTCATTGCTATCAGGAGAACTAAATTTGTGCAGCCCAGAGGAGAGATGACTAATGGGAGGCATAATAATTATCGATTTATACCTGCAAAGAATTAATCAGGAGGCCCGGAGGAGACAGTGCTCTGCGGCCACTATAGGTGTGAGTGCTGGGGAGCAGGCAGTGCAGGGAGGAGCCTGGAAATTAGGCTAAATGGCAGGAATGGCTGTAATAACACTAAAGTCCATTAGGCAGAGACATCACCTCCACCGTGGGATGCCATGGAATTATCACCCCCAGAAACCCGCACAAAGCAACTTGGGGAATGGATGACAATTTTTGCAAAGATTAGTGGATTTGATGGAGCATCTGGAATGCTCTGGGGCTCAATTTCCCTACCCTGGGGCTCTTTCTCAGGCAGCCCTTTGAGAAGCCTCTTTCGCTTTATTTAGATAAAACTTCAAGCCTCCACTCACCCTGAGTCACCTATCTTAGAACACTGACTCCAGAAAAATCCCCGTGTCCAACACAATGTGGGTGCAGAGAGAGAATTTCATCCTTACATTAAGCACGTGTTTATTGGACACCTACTATGAGCCAGATGGTGAATAGGGCAATGTCCCTGCTATCAGGAGCTTGCATTCTAAGCCAGGAGATAGAAGGGTGACACCAGGGGCAGGCAAACCCTCATTAGAGATGCTGGCGTGGCCAGGCTTTACATGATGCCCAAGGAGAACCAACACGCAGTGACCAGCTCCAGTCCAGGTTTTGCAGAGTAGGCCCTGAATATGTCAATCGCCTTTCCTATAAGAGACCACAACTGCTCAGAGGTCATTTGAGAATTCTGACTTCCTGAGTGAAGGTTGAAGAGACCAGTCAACTCCTTTCTGTGCACTACACATGGGTGACCGACAAGCCCATGGTTTGATGACTCACTCAGCAATATTTTCAATTAATTGCCAATATTTAAGAAATTGGAAGATGTCACGCGAATTCAGATTTCCAATGTCTTTCCAGAAGTCTGGTCCTCTACATGGAACCTGCATCTCTACATGCCAGCGGTCACCTGTGGCTGAGCAGTGACAGCCCCTTTAGGTCTCCAGTTTGCCACAGTCCCCGCTGCTCCCTCCTGTATCACAGACACCCTGTTTCAATTCTCATTTTCCCAACCCAGCCTCAGTGGGAATTCAATTTTTCTCCTCCTAGGCTAAATAACCAAAACTATGAGGTAGCTGGCCTGCATTAGCTTATGTTCTAGCAGAAATGCTTCCAACCAGTTATAATTCAGTGTTTTAATTTGATTAATATCTTTGAAATAATTAGTCACTTAAAATATATTCCTCTCTTCTGCACAACAGCAATCAAATATGCAATTTCAGGGACGCCTGGGTGGCTCAGTTGGTTAAGCAGCTGCCTTTGGCTCAGGTCATGATCCCAGCATCCTGGGATCGAGTCCCACATCGGGCTTCTTGCTCTGCAGGGAGCCTGCTTCTTCCTCTGCCTCTGCCTGCCACTCTGTCTGCCTGTGCTTGCTCGCTCTCTCTCCCTGTGTCTCTGACAAATAAATAAAATCTTTAAAAAAAATATGCAATTTCAGATACCCCTTCCTCTCAACCGCAGCCCCTGAGCACTCTCTCCCACTCACTGACAGCCCAAAGTCAGCAATCTAGATGATTTCTTCTGTTCTCTCCAGTTTTCAGGAGAAGCGCGTCACTTACCCATTTCTTCCTTTGCTTTGGCCACCAGGAGGCTGACTTCACACAGGAGTGCTACACAGCAGTTAGTAATTCAGCTCAAGGCTTGGTTGCCTCTCTACTGCTCCATCCCCTGATTGATTTTTGACCTGTATTTCTAACGAGTGACTTTTATTACAGCAGTCATGGAATGCAGGAACATGCCAGAATAAGAGAAACTGGGGGTGGTCCCTGCCCCAGAGCTGGGAAGCAGTTAGAGGCAGACACAGGCAAAATGTATGCAGTTGGCAAATGTGTGGTGAGGCAGCCAGGAAGCACAACACAGTAGGTAGAGGGGACAAAAGCACGTGGGATATTATTCATCCAACGGACAGACACAGTGAGGTTCATGAGGCCTGTGCCACAGTGGGTGCTGGAAGACACGGGGAGGGATCAGGCCAGGTTTCCATCTCCAGGAGTCCAGCGGCAGAAACACGGACTTGACAAAGAAAGTCTGTCCCTGCTGCCGGGCTGCACCGGGACCATCAGATTTCAGCACAGTTACCGTGGATGATGCTCTGGGCTCGCCAGCATCCCCGGCCCAGGATGGACTGTGGCTTCTCAAAGCCACAAAGGGCCACGCAGCTGCACCTGCCCACCCCCCCCCACTGCCCCGGAGGTGCAGGGCAGCCCCCTCCTTGAGAGCAGCCACAGTCACGGAGGGGCAGAGCCTCACCCTCCTGGTCTTCCCACGGGACGATCCTGTGTGTCTTCTCAGATGGGCCCAGGAAGTTGAGCCCCAGGTGCCCAGTGGCCAGCTGCTCCTTCACACATGCTTACTGACTCTTCTCCCTTTCCCCGGCTCTCTTCCCCCCCTTCCTGGGATTACGTCCAAAACAAACTACTTGCACTCACCTCGTTGTTCCAGGATCTGCTTTTTAGGGAGCCCAAGCCCAGACAGTGCCTCGGAGTGTGCCTGGGACTCCGTTCTGAGCTAAAGGGTGGGGAGAAACTTCAGGGACCTGAAGACATGGGAACTGGGCTAGTCCTTGGTGCACAGAGAGGCACAGGACAGACACTCCCTAGAGGAAAGTACAGCCTGAGCTGTGGAGAGAAGGTACGTGGCTGCTGAAGGGAACAGCATGCAATGACTTTGTGGGCTACAGGACGAACGGTGCGAAATGGGATTGGGAGAATTGAATGGGGCTGCATCACCAGTGGGTTTGAACACTTCACTGGGGAATGCAAGCTTCATTTTGGACATGTTGATGGGACATGGTTTGGGCAAGGCAGCTGTGGAGGCAAGAAGGGGTCTGACGAGGGTGAGAACAGAGGTTGTCTGGGGAAGGTGAAGGTGGGCTGAGCTGGGCTGCCGCCAGTGAAATGTGCCTTCTCCCCTGTGGTCAGAGGATGCCGTGGATAGTCCTGTGTGTGGCAAGTTCCAAACGAGGCCTTCCCGGAAGGCAGGCATGGCTCCAGCTCACAGATGAAGAATAGGACTGGACGGGGGAAGAGCTACTGTCCCCAGGCAGGGCAGGGCAGCCAGCTGAAATGCAGTGGGCAGGTGAGAGCTGAACAGGCCCCAGAGGGCATGTCCTACCACCCTCGACCTTAGTGGAGTCCCACCTGCCTCTGGTGGGAGCAGAGCTGGCCTCCTTATCTGAAGGGTGGTTGAAGGTCCAGGAGGCCAGACTACACAACCCAACAAATGGTTTAAGATAAATAAGTAACAGAACCATAGAAATAACTCAACTTGTTTGCCCTCATGACATCAGGTAACCATTTGACTCTTTTCTCTCCAGTTACAGCGACCCACATTTTGGAGCAGCCTGGGTGAGTATGTGGCCATAGTGGGAGCAAGGATGGAAACATAGGCTTGGGTCTGGTCCAAGCTCAGCTTTTCCGACTCTGCTCAGGGCCCCCAACTCCCACCTCCCCTTCCAGGGAAGCCCTAGTGTCCGAGGATTGGTGCTTCTGGAAGAACTAGAGATTAACTTTAGGAACTTCAGATTCCACCTTCCCATCAGCCCATTTCTGAGCTGCTTTCTCTGCAGTAATGTATTTCTCAGTTACTGCGGCCTTTTGTAAAGTGTCTTCTACAGGACACAGATTTCACAGGTCGTTAATAGAGGGCCTTTTAAAATAATGTTTCAAATTCAGATGACTTTGGGAAATGATGTGTTGAGCAAAATTAGATGGACTTCTTTACTACAGGTCATCATAGCTTTCAGTGTGCTCAGAATAAGCTACATAGTTTGTGGGGCCCAGTGCAAAATGAAAACATGGGGCTCTTAGTTCAAAAACTCATAAGAATTGCAAGACAATCACAGAGACTCACAGCAAGCACAGGACCCTTCTGGGTGGGAGCTGGGTGCGGACTGTGCATAATTGTGCTCAGGTCAGCGTGGCTCTCCAAGAGCAGGAAAGAGGCCCAAAGGGCACGATGCATCCTGAGGAATTCAACCTACAATTCCAGCCCCATGGAGCACACTCAGGGAAACCCCGCATCAAGCTGACTTCTCACCTTCCCCTTGTCTGATATGGGGGGACATTAATAGTTTATGATGAATCCCATGGACAACTGCACACAGAAGAAGACGGCCCTACACCTGCTGGGCTGTTATTTTTTTAACTGTCAGCTCAGTCCAGTTTTTATATTTTTTTAAAAAGTTGTGTCCATTAGTAATTTCTACTTATTTCTTATTTTATTCCATCCTTTTAAATAAAACCCAACATCCTGAACTACCAAAACAAATTTCCAGCAATAATAGCAGGCAATTTGCAATGAAAAATGACTATAACAAAAATAGTCCACCTCGACCAGGGATGGTGCATAATTTTGCACTTAGAATGCCAGCACCGTTAAAGTGCTCTCAGCCCCCTGCTTTATCCTGTTTCCCCAGGTGGCCCCCTGATACTGCTTGAGGCCTGGCTTCTCTGATCTCCTCTCCTGGGTTATTTATGGCTGAGGAGGGTGGGAGTAGGGAAGCAGGAGCCCAACACTCAGCTCTGTGAATGGCTTAGAAGTGGGCTGAGAAGTGAGGAGAGTGATTGTCCCATTAACCCCACTTTCCTCCAGGGCCAGTCACCTCTGCCGCTCTGACTCACCATCATCTCTGGGCTCCCACTCTGGCAGCCTTCTGGCCTCAGAGGTGGTCTGTTCACCCCAGCGCTCCATCCCTCCTGCCTCCTCCCTCCACTGTGAGGCTGCACTGGCTGAAGGCAGCGGCCTCCTCCTGCAGGTAGTCATCAGCCAGCTCTGAGGAGGCTGAGTGTGGTTCTCGGCCAGCCAGCATCTCCTGGCACCCCTGGACACGCATGGGTGCCAACTGAGTGCATATGGCTGTACTTTCACTGAAGGCCACCCAAATGCCAGGGCTCCCTGGATAATTTTCATGTGATGTTCACAGCTCCAGTCCTTGAGAATCTCAAGTTTGGTTGGAGGAGAGGGACTGGTTCCCATAGAGCCAGATGACAAAGTGACCGCCATGCAAATCTGCCCACATCACACCCCTGCTGAAGCCCGTCCGATGGACCCCTGCCATCCATTGCTGGAGTCGTCTACTCCTCAAAGGGTCCTCTCTAGGCCCTTCAGGATCTGACCTGTCTTACAGGCTTGCCGTCACCTTCTCCTTAATGCCAGTCTCACACATTCGGCTACGCCTGCCCACACTCCATAGCTATTCCACACACCCAGGCTTTGGTTCAGGCAGGCACTGCCTGCCTGGAGGACACCCTCTCATCCCTCCAGGCTCACCTCAAGCATTAGCTCCTCTAGGAAGCTTTCCACAATTCACACCTGCCAGCCGGGTGAGACTGGCCACCTCCTGCCATCTTTGTACCTTTCCTGGCCCAGTAGAGGTTTCTAATGCAGACTCAGCCAGCATCTCCTTGTCAGGAATCTGTTTCTCACCAGGCTGCAGGCAACCTGAGGGCAGGGCCCAGCACTCAGTAGCTACTCAGTAAATAGCCATTCAGTGAGTCTCTGAATCAGTAGCACAGACCCAAGCCCTTGAAGAGTTCTAAGCCTTGGTCCCTAGGGGCTCTAAGCCTTGGTCCCTAGGGGCTGGAGCCCACTCCTAAGGACGGGAGCAGTGACTTCAGCCCTCTTCCTCCACATGCCCCTGACCTCTCAGTACTGACCAGGGATGGTGCATAATTTTTTATTTTCCTTTCCTCTCCCTTCCCTGATTTGTTTTCACAATGGGAATCACAGAGTCAACATCAGTATGTAAGAAGGCAGAGAAGAGAGAAAGGAAATTGCAATCTTAAGGGTGACAGCCCTGAAACGTTGAGTTTGAAAACTGCCTGGGGATTCAACTTCACATCCTTGGCAAAGTAAATGCAAATATATATTCAAATTCAATGTAAATTCACTGGTGAGTTTCCTCCCTCATTACTGGTGCCTGGTGAGACTGGCCATCCTTGGGTGCAGGGGCCTGTCCTGCCCTGCTCAGCTCCCTCCATGCCGCCCATCCAAGAGCTGAGCTCCAGACAGTAAGAGTTCCACAAGAACAGCTCCCCGAAGAGAAGTCCTAAGAGAAATCCTTCTGGAGATACTGCTTGGTGTGAAATCTTCTAGGGATGATCTCCATGGGTGCAAGGCTTCCTACAGGAAGGAGATGGGCCCAGTGTGAGCTCCAGGAGGGGAGCAGGGATCTGGGAGAGCAGAGAGGGGTAACTCTCATTACAGTGAGGGCTCAGTGTTCATTGCATGGAGAAGACCCTGCAGGGCTCCTCATTTCAGAGGCAAAAGCTCAAAAGGATCAGAAAACCAGGCTGTCTCTGTTGGAGGGGAGGGATTGGAGGCACAGAACGTTCAGGTTTACTTAGGGGACTGATCCTGAGATCTCTGGGGACCTTGAAGGGAAAGGAACACCTCTGAGGCTAGAAGTAAATCTTCCCCTTGGCCATAATCACAGGAATAGATGACATTACTCCAGGTGTCCTGGAGTCCCATGTCCTAGAGCCGCATACCTTGTGTTTGGGCAGAGAGGCAAAGCTGAGAAGGAGGCCATGAATGCCAGCAGCCTGGCAGGCATAGTGTTCTTTTCTGCTGACTCAGCAGAGCAAGGCCACTCAGCTGGACTCAAAATAGAGTCCAGCTACTAGCAAAATGACTCGGTTAGAAGGCAAATGGATGGCTCATTTCTGTGGCCTCCACTCCAGTGGGTGCCTCAAAGCTAGCTTGTATCAGTACCTGAAGCAGCTCCTTCCTTGGGTTGAAGAAGAAAGCAAGAGAAGAAGCTAATTGCAAGATGCCCCTGGGACACCAGAGTCAGAGCCTGCAAGCTGGACCACAGTGGCCTTCCTCGACTAAGGGAAGAACTCTAAGCTCTAGCCAAAGCACCATAGCTGGAATATCCTTCACCCAACATTCTTAACACTGTAGGCTAAACTTGGTTGCCACCTACTGAGCACCAACTACACACCAGACATTCTGTATACATTACATTAACCATGGCCACAGCTTTACAAATTAGGCGTCATGGTTATTCTCATTTCACAAATGAGGAAACCAAAGCTCAGAGTAGTTAAGAATCCTGCCTCTGGTCACACAGCAAAGGAAAGAGGCAACACAGACTTGTCCGAAGATTGTTCTTGAAGGAATGTGGGGAACCTCCCCATCCTCCTCTCTCTGACCTGCCTCAAGTGCTGTTTTAATGTCCACTTTAGAAAGCCATAGAAGGGGCACCTGGGTGGCTCAGAGAGTTAAGCCTCTGCCTTTGGCTCGGGTCATGATCTCAGGGTCCTGGGATTGAGCCCCGCATTGGGCTCTCTGCCCAGCAGGGAGCCTGCTTACCCCCCTCTCTCTGCCTGCCCCTCTGCCTACTTGTGATCTCTGTCAAATAAATAAATAAAATCTTAAAAAAGAAAGAAAGAAAGAAGTCATAGGAAACAAAGGTTTCCCATGCCAGTGGTGGGAGGAAGGTTTCACTGCAACCAGGCAGGGTGGCTATGGCCTTAAGAGGCGACTGTAAGGACTCACTAAAGGTCAACATTCCTGGCAAGTTACACTTACAGAGCTGGCCATTTTCATGTCCATGGAGTGAAGGGAAGGGAAGAATTGCACCAAACAGATTTGGTGCATTGTCAGAGCACATTATCAGGCTTATCTTGGCCCCCAAGTCCTTTCACAGAACATACCCACCTCCAAGTACCTGCCTACTTCACGGTTTACCCTTCTTTACCATGTATGGATCCTCCCTTCACACTCCCTTCCTTGAGGCTACAAAATAATGCTCAGGGGTCTACAGTGTCCCAGCAAACCCAGCCCTTCTGGTAACAGATGCTCTGCTGGCAACTCACCCTCCCTATGCTCATCCCACATGCCTTGAGAAATCTCTCTCCAGTTTGGATTCCAGAGCAGGCACATGGCCAAGCCTGATCAGTCCAGGCACTGCATTTCCCTGCCCAGGTCACCGATTCAGGATGGACAGATGGCCTGAGTGATCCATCAGAGCTAACGGACTTCAGCCCACAGATGTCTGGAACCATTAGAAAAGAAAGTGCATTTCCCCTAAATGGTACAGAAGGATGCCACAGGGCACACCTGCCTGGAAATGAAGAAAGAAAGTGGAACAGAAGAGAGCCCTAGTGACATTCTCTGAGAGCCATGATCTAGCTGTTCCCAAGCCACATACTCTGGGCTTTCTGGTTAACATGAACCAATACAGTCTCCTTGCTTGAGCCAGTTCAAGTTCTCAAGCTGGCAAATGAAAACAAAGCATTTTGACTGATTTCCCCCTCCAGATTTTTGCTTCTATCTTGGTCACTTTAAACTTAACTTTCTAGGCTATGTAAGTCCTATTATTCCACGGCATATATCCTAACCTCTCTCTTCTCTGACCTGATCTGCTATAGCTCTGGATACCAGAAGTCTGAGAATTCTGTTCCACAAGCCTGAGACCCAGAACTTGTCTTTCTCCACACTGGCAACAGCACCCAGCCCAAATGCTAGTCACAGCAGGTGCTCAAAGTGGCTTGAATGTGATCCCCCAACCTCTACTGATTTCCCTCTTTCTCTCTTTCTTTCTCAACTGAAGTAGCATATGAAGGTCAGGAAATATGTGCTCAGCTTTCAGGAAATGACACTCCCTCCAGGCTCACCTGATCTTGCCTTCACACCACAAGTATCCTCAGAAGATCTGCTGGCAGCCAGACATGTTACATAGGACCCCTAGCTTCACCCTCTTTGCCAGCAGAATGAAATGGCAATATCTGAAGACGCATGGAGGAAGTCTCTATTCCAACACCCAAAACATATGTACTGAAAATAACTTCTCTTCATCTGTAATGAACCATGATTACCCTGTGGTTTTGCCAGGTATTGGCATTGCCATTCTCTCTCTGTAGGAAGTACAGAGATAGTTGGGGAGGGCGAAAGGTGGGAAGGGTGAGTGAGAGAAAATTAGAGAATGTATATGCCTGAATATCTATCCACATTGCATTCAGAGTTGCCAATCCATGACAAATTATACCAGTTTCCATTACAATAGAATAGAATTGATTCTATTACAATAAAATACAGATATTCTTTTTTACGTACATTCAAGTTAAAGAAAAATTTTAGGTAAATAACAGCAGAGGCAGTGGGCTCGTCATGACTAAGAGAGGAGCTTGGATTCTCAGAATACATAAACAATTGTGATTACCTTACAGGGTGACTTGGAGTGAGTAACTTAACCTCTCTGAACCTCAGTCTCTTCATCTGTAAAGCAAGGATAGCAAAGTGCATCTGCTCCACTTACTTCAAACCAACACAATGACCTAGGCTCTGAGCAGATAGAGGTGCTGGGAGATGATTTCTGAGCCTTGGCCTTGGGCCACTACTAGAAAAATTAGTCTCTCACTGTATAGATCTCTTATTGATGAGGCTTGGTTTGGATCTGTCCCAGAGGCCTGAAATTAATTAACTTCATCGAGTTTCTATTGCTTCTGAAATACCTTTAATCTATAGCACTGTTTATGACAGAGGACGAAAGTTCAAATGCCTGCAGGGCTAGGTGGTACCACAGAAGAGTGAGGATACCAGGAGTACACAATAGGGAGGGATGGAGACTGTGACAAATTGCAGAATGCATGTCCATGCCCCCTCAGAGGGAGAAGTGGCTGCTGGGTACCAGTAGCAGGTGCCATGTGGGACCAAGTCTTAGTATTGACAGAAATTCTTATTTTTTTGTAAATACTAGGAATGTTGGTTTTTATGTATGATTTTTAAAAATCTCCTATATTTCTTAGGTTGAAAACCAGTTTCTAAAACTTGTGAAACACTTTGTGAAAATCTTCAAACTGGGTTTCATCTGCAGCCCACCAATCTCGGTCTGTAATACTGCCTTCTTCTTGCTTTGATTTTTTAAAAAGTATATAAATAGGTCATACTGATTTTAAGCCCAAAATAGAAACAAATAACCCAACAGGTGCCCCCGATTTGAGCAGGGAAGGATGCTTTTCCAGTCACCCTGCACCTGTATTGCTGCTAACCCACATGGGGGAGGCAGTGGCATTCACCAATTTCCAGTCCAGTGACCATGGGCATGAGGCTCCCCCCACCACCCCTCCTCAGGCAGCTCTCCTAGACCATCTAGCCCTTCCAGCAAAGGTCTTTAGAAAGGAAGAGGAATACTGCAATATAATTTACATGTTGTCCCGAGATAAAATTGGATGTTTCTGTCATTTCTTGTTTTCCTGAGTCTTACAAGTTCTGCAAATTAAATGTAGCATACACCGTTGCTGCTGCTTGCCTTGTTCTGTGGCAAGAAAGCCAGAACTGACGGGCCTCAATATGTCCCTGGGAACAAAAATTATTCCTTTCTAGGCCACATGCATTGCTCACCTCTAAGCCCCCCATGCACACACACACACAATCAAAATACCTAGCCATCACTTTTGCTGCCACCACCAAATACCCCTTCATGTTTATATTGTATACTTAAAATTTTTGCCAAGAAGATAGATCTTAGGTGTTTTTATCACATAATAGTAAATAAGAAGGTAGGAGGAAAGTTCTGGAGGTGATGGATATATTTATGACATACAGTGTGGTGATGGTTTCACAGATGCATACCTAGATCCAAACCCTTATTTGTATATATTAAATATGCATAGTTTTTTGTCAGTCATACCTCAAATTACCTTAAAAAAAAAAAAACTCTTCATGTGAATGAGGCCCTTTCGTCTCAAGATTATTGAAATTAAAGCTTTCTCTCTTTTTCCAGGATCTGTATGGACCCGTGGTCACTAGAACCAGCTCTGGAGGGGAGGAACATTCCTTTAGAACTTATCTGGGTGTGTTCAGATCCAAGCATATGCTTGTCACCATGATAACAGGAGGGTTACATGTTACATTTCTAGATCTTTATTCTCTTTTACAAGTGTTACTAAGAACAAGAGGTCATCTTGTGGGACAAAAGGAAAAACAGACCCTTGACACAAAGGCAAACACCTGGGGTGCCTGGGTGGCTCAGTGGGTTAAGTCTCTGCCTTTGGCTCAGGTCATGATTCCAGGGTCCTGGGATCGAGTCCCGCATCGGGCTCTCTGCTCAGCGGGGAGCCTGCTTCCTCCTCTCTCTGTCTGCCTCTCTACCTACTTGTGGTCTCTGTCTGTCAAATAAATAAATAAAATCATTTTTTTAAAAAAGGCAAACACGTGGGCACAGAGCTACTGAAGCTGATGGCTCTGAGGGCAGGTTCCTGGAGACAGCATCACACCCGTGCCTCCGCAGTGCCTGTGTCCTTGGCACCTGGCACAGCCCAGAGCCCTCGTAGGCAGAGACCTACCTGCCAGGGGAGAAATGACTGGTTCATGGAGTTATTGCTGACGGCGCCATGTTCAGCTTTCCTGTCTCTCTACAGATAATGATTTTAAGGTTGTGTTTGAACAAAAGAAGGAATTAACTAAATAAACTTCTATGAAATTAACGTTCATGAGATAAGATTTTTCAGCTGTCAGGGCAAAATCAGGACATTTGCTGAGACACTGTGTGGTGAGGGTATGGGACCCGGGCGTCCTCACTCACCATCAATGGGGGGTGGTTTCTGCAGCGCGCCACAGTCCCCGGGCAGCCCACTCTTCTTCCAGGCACTGCACTGATCCACCCCGTGTGACTAGCTTTGACCGATGAAACATAAAGGTGTCATTTCTGGACGGAAACTTTGAAACCATTGTGATTCAGCACATTTCCTTTTAGGACCCCTCTGCTGTGGTGACCACAGTTGCTCCTGACTGTGGCTGGGTTGTCCCCCTCGGCCTCAGCAAGAGGAACGAGTCCCCAGAGTCCATGAGGGCCATGAAGCAGTAATGAGAAATGAGCCTTTGTGATTTTAAACCACGGAGGTTTCCCTTGTTTTTACACAGCATGATCTAGCTTATCTGGACTCACAAGAAGATCTACCCGACAGTATATATCAGAATTCAAAATATAAATGACTTTGAATCTTCCATTTCACTTGTATGACTTTCATTCAATTTCTTTCATACAACTCCAGTTTTACACGTGTGTGAAGTGATATATGTGCAACGATATTTATGGCTGCTTATACAGCTTTATTCGTGTTTATATAGCAACATTGGAAACAACCTAAGAATGTGTCAATAACATTTTAATATTCTTTAATGTTTAATAAATCATGGAATATCCATACTGAAGAAGAGTTGACAGCCATAGAAGGAAATAAGCCAGATTTTTATAAACTGATAAGAAACACTTCCCAAGATGTATTGCAAAGTAGAAAAAGGGAAGACGCAGAACAGTGTGTGTAGTCTGTTGCTGTTGGTAGAAAGAATGCTCAAATGTCACAAACAATATAGGATTTCACTTTTATGTGAAATCTTAAAAACAAAGCAAAACAAACAAAAAAGGAATGAACAAACAAACAAACAAAAAGACTGAGCAAACTCATAAATACAAGAACCAACTGAAGGAGGCCCGAGAAGAGGGGGGTAGCAGGGGGTTAGGCAAATGGGTGAAGGAGAGTGGGAGGTCCAGGCTTCCAGTTAGGGGATGAGTAAGTCAACAGAGATAAAAGGCGCAGAATAGGAAATGTAGTCAAAGGTATTGTGATGGTGTTGTGTGGTGACAGATACACTTGTGGTGAGTATAAGGTATAAACGTGTTGAAACATTATGTTGTAACACTATGTGTCAACTGTACTTCAATAGAAAAGTCCACAAATGTGTTCCCAAGCATATCTATGCCTATATGCTTGTTTATGCCTAGAATACCTCTGGGAGCGGACACAGGAGAAAAGCTCAGTAGTGGGGTCTCTCCAAGGAGGGGTAACAATGAGGCAGTGGGCATGGGAAGACCTCTTCCCATAGCACACCATACACTCCTGAGGGAATTTTCTGTTTGGCACAAGTAGTAGTTCCTCTTTAAATATGTAGGACCCTGGGCACATTCTCTAAAAACTGACAGAAGTGATTACCTGTAGAGGCAGAGGCTTCAGAAGGTACTAGGGATTGGAATAGAAGCAGGAGTTCTTTATTTGTACCTTTGAAGGAGTTTTACATTTTTAACCATTAGAATATATTACCTTTTAAAAATTTGTTTAACTAAAAATTTTTTTTTAAAGAAACCCATCCTTCTATGTGGAAGTGGATTCATGTAGAAATCCTTGAGGACCCACTGCCATAGACAGTCCTTCAGGAAATTCCCTGAGTCATTTCCCCATCTTTTAGTCAATGTTGAAGTACACCTCTTCCATGAAACCCGCTTTATTTTCTCTAAAACATGAAGGATGAAGGGCTTCAGTGTGTGAGGCCTCCTGGCTGCTAGGCCCTGTGCTGTGGCACTTTTCCACTAATCTCTAATCCCATACTCACCCTGGTTGTGTGTGAAGGGGGCTGGGGGGTACTGGTATAAAAGGCGTTTTAGCAGACAAAGGGGGAAAGCAGCTGGTAGACAGAGTTCGAAGGAAAAGATCTTTGCTCCCCAGGGAGTGGTATCTGCAGAAAGGGCCTGGGGCATGTCCAGCATATCAAGAAGTCCTCCATAGGGCCAGAGGCAATACTGGCTGAGGGGACAGGAGAGGACTATGTGGGGAGGTGGAACAAGAGCCTTTAAAGTAGAAGAGATTGGAAATACCCACAGTTCTAGAAGAGCAGGAGAGAGGGAGTTTTTTTTTGAGAGCTGGGTGAAAATGTAACTGGAGACTTTGAAAATTTTTGGAAAGATGGGATCAAAGTTTTCAGGTCCTCTTTGGGCTGTGCTTCTTCAAAAATGAGATCTTCTCCCAGTCCTGAGCTGTCTGGATCCTTGCCTTATATTAGAACTTTGAGCCCATTTTATAGATGAGGAATTGGAGGCTCAGATGTTTCAGAAACTTGCCCAAGGTCCTAAGCTTCTTTATAAAAGAAACGTAACTGTGTCCCAGCTCTGTGTGACTCCAAGCGCATAACCCATACTCTCCATGCTAGTTGTGTCTCAGTCTTTGGGTGAAATCCCTCAACCAAACTTCACCGCCAGCACAGAATGGAGTTCCCTTTTTCTTGTGGATGTATCCAACTTCTATTTTACTGTGCTTAGTGACTGAGTGGAGAGATGGCTGAAAGGAAGGAAGAAGGGGTGGTTGGATAAATGGATTCATGAGTCGATGAAGTGAATTAAGTCTTGTGATTTGAAAACAGTCTATGAGCTAAAAGGGCTTCAGGTGACATTCTTTATCAGATGTATAGACAAATTTTTTTTAATTGAGTATTGACCATAAACAGGGAGTAAAGAGAAATAGACAAAACACAATCCATCTCAGAGAGCCAGGTTTAGCAGTGCAGGAAAAGCAAGAATTTGAGTAACCATAATAAGCTGGAAAGTGAGAGATTCTTTAGTAAATTTCCAGACCCTAACATGTGGAGGTTCAAAGAAATTAGGGGCAGGGAACGATAGGTTCTGAGTGGACGCAGGGATTTTCACTTGGGTCTTAAAAAATGGGCAGGACTGTGATCAAAGGGAAGGTCAGGTGGTTGGAGGAAGGGGTGAAAATTTCAGACAGGGAGAACAGCATGAGCAAACACATGGAGGTAGGGATATTTAGGATACATTTGGCCTGGCTGAGGAGACATCATGTTTGTGGGTAGAGATATTAGAAGGTAGGACTGGAAGGATAATTAGGGGTGTGGAATCTGAGACTCCAGATTTAAGATCCTGGTTAATGGGAAGGCATCAAAAACTTCAAAGTAGAGTAACTGGCCTGGTGCGCACATGCGGAACAGTCTGAAAGTGAGGCAGCATGAGCAGTTCCAGCTGGCCCTAGAATCAGACACTTAGGCTGGACTGGCTCCTGCCCATCCCAGATGTGTGACCATAGCTAGTCATTTGATCTTTCTGAGTCTCCATCTCCTTAACTCTAAGGTGGGAACAGTAATAATGCCTATCTCATAGGGTCATGAGGATTAAATGAAATGGAGTATATAGTGTTTAGCTCAGTCCCAGGCATATAGTAAATATTAAATAAATACCAGCATTCTGTTATCATCCCACCACCAGCACTAGCACGACCTCCACCACCAACACTAGGACCAGCACTACCTCCACCACCAACACCAGAACCACCTCCACCATCAGCCCTAGCATCATCTCTACCAACAACACGAGCACTACCTCCACCAGCAACACCAGGACCAGCACCATCTCCACCACCAGCACCAGCACCACCTCCACCAGCAACACCAGGACCAACACCACCTCCACTACTGACACCAGCATCACCAGCACCACCACCAACACCAGGACTCGCACCACCAGCACCAGCACCACCTCCACCACCAACACCAGAACAACCTCCACCAGCACAACCTCTACCAGCAACACCAGGACCAGCACCCCCTCCACTACCAGCAACAGCAGCAGCAGCACCAGCACCACCTCTACCACCAACACCAAGACCAGCATCACCAGCACCAGCACCAGCACCAGCACCACCTCCAGTCCCAACAGCAGCAGCGCCAGCAACAGCAGAAGCAACACCACCACCTCCACCATAAGTACCAGGACCACCAGCAGTAACACCAGTACCACCTCCACTGCTAGCACCAGCACTAGCACCAGCACAACCACCAGCAAAAACCAGCATCACCAGAGGCAACAGCAGCAACATCACTGCTACCACTGTTTTCTGAAAATCACCATCAACATCACACCGTTCCCATCGTCATTGTCATCATCATCATCAATGTTGTCACCTCACTCTAAGCATAAAGGTTTACACGGCCCACTCACCAGCTTAGAAACACAGCCACTTATTCCAAACACATTTGTCAAGCACTATGGTGCTGAATATCTTCTATTTGCCCCTCAGACTCACTCCCCACACTTTCCTTCTTGCTCTGGCAAAGCCAACCTGCAGGGGCAACATTAATAAACTGCCTTGCCCTGTCCTCTGGCTGGGTTCCACTGAATGGGCAGTCCCTGCAGGAGAGTGGAGGGAGGAGGGAAAGATCAGGAATTGTTCTTTAGCTTTCCCCCTGCATGTCCCATTGCCTGGCTGCATCCTTAGATATGTCTCAGCAACTTCTAGGTGCTTTCTTTTTTTTTTTTCTAAAAGATTTTATTTATTTATTTGACAGACAGAGATTACAAGTAGGCAAGAGAGGCAGGCAGGGAGAGAGAGGAGGAAGCAGACTCTCCGCAGAGCAGAGAGCCCGATGTGGGGCTCGATCCCAGGACCCTGGGATCATGACCCGAGCTGAAAGCAGAGGCTTTAACCCACAGAGCCACCCAGGCGCCCCTTCCAGATGCTTTCTACACACTATCCTCCCTGCCTCATTTCCAGATATGGTGGCCTTCCCAGATACAGGCTCCTGCACTGTCCCTTGTGGTATCTCTATACCCTGCTGACACTTTGTGAATAGTCCCTATCACAGTATCTTCCGATTGCTCTGATTTGAATGTTCTATCTGTGTTCTGCTGAGCTCTGGTTGATAGAACCCTTATGTTTCAATCCCAGGGGTGGACCTAAGGCTAAGAAAGAAATAAAGAAGAAAGGTAAGAAAGAAATAAAAGGCCACCTCACCCCCTTAAAGCTGTCCTTATCTCATGGGGAAACAGAAAAGCAACAAAAAACTAAAACACAAGTTCCCAAATGCCACAATAGAAGTAGGTGCTCCAAGTTGCAACAGCATGGAAGGAACAGCAGGGCTGAGTTTGAGTGAGAGTCATCAGGGCAGGAAGTGACACTCTGAGTCTTGGGGAATGAATACAAATTCCCTGCGAGGACAAAGTGGGAAAAAATGCCCCCCAGAAAACATCATTTTTAAATGCATGAAAATACCAAAGTTTACAAAAGAAAGGTAAGTTGCTCAGAGCCTGGACCCATGTTGGATATGAGATTTGCAGGAAACAAGACTAAAGCAACTTAGGAATTTACCAGTGTCAAGTTGCTCACTTTTTTTTTATTCTGCTAATCAGACTTTTTTTTAAAGTTGCCATCTACTATCACTCACCACCAGAATATAATCTTGGGATAAAGGAAAGTCTTCTGCATCAAATAAATTTAGCTTTATGTATGTAAGCACTACCTGTCCTCATTTTTCTCATTTTGCAGTGGTCACAAATCAGTGGATCCTTGGGCTGACATTTGGAAATCACTGCTCTCATCTCATCTTCTTATTCTACCCACAAAGAAGCCATGTCTTAAAAAGATAATACAATTTTAAAACATGATCAATTCTCTTAGGTGTTTATTGTTGGTCATGTGACTGTTCCCCACAACCAGACCCCTGACCAGATCCAGGTCCTGTCAGGCACTGGGGCTCAACCAACACTTGATCCTAATACTATGGGGGAAAGCACCAAAGTTCCAGATTATTTTCTCTGTAAGTCATTGGATAATATTTTCTGCTTCTAATGACTGTTATGACAAGCAGCAAATTGCTAATTGCAGCCATCTAAGAATAGATATATTTACAGGATTAATGACCAAAAAAAAGTTAGATTTAAGTAATAACACCAGTTGACAGCCATTAATGCATTTATATTTGGTTGTATTTGTCTCTAGGGAGGGAAGAAGAGGCAAAGGACTGCTGAGGTGAAGAAGGTCTGAGTAAATCAGTTTCTCTTTCTCATTCTTTTGTGTTAGATGTTATATGAGTCCTTTCATCTACCTAGATAATACAAGGGTGTACAGAGACCAAGCCTGAATCAAGTAACCACCATTGAGTTATATCTTACATGGCAGGCAGGTGCTAAATTCATCACAGAAGGTGAAAATTGCTGTAAAAATGACTTCTGAAAACTTACAGTAGATGTTGGAATGAATTCTGTAAAGCACCACAATTGTTAGTTTGTGTTCAGAAGTCACTTTGTATAAAAAATACGAAGATTCAAATGCAATGGTCACTCAGCTCAGTGAAGAGCTCAGGCTGAGAGAGGCACAAGCAGAACTATACTGATGGAAGGAGTGGAGAGTTGGATATTATCCGTGCTTACACTGAGGTCTGTCCACGCCAAGTGGGGTCGCAGGTAGAATTGCTTACACTGTTTATGCTGCTGTCCTTCTCCACCTCTCTCTCTTCCCCAAATGAGTTATGTGCCCATCTGCAGCAACACTCTTTGTTTACCCAATGCCAAAGAAGAGTGGATTTTTTCTTCTTCTTCTCCAGAGAGAACTGCTTTGATGGGGAGTCAAAGTAATGTGATTTGGGGCCAGAAAGACCCTTAATCTTCTTGCATTCCCAAGGACGAGGCCTCAACCAAAAGTGGCCTCAGGTCTGGAGAAGTCCAGCTGTTGGGCCTGCAGGACAATAGACTGCCTCACCACCCACCCAGGCCAATCATATGTGAAGAACCTGGGAGAAAAAAATCTAACCCATGTTGTTCTTGAAAACTGAAACCTGTGATGTGGTTGCATGTTTGAAAGTCATCACAAAACTTTTTTTTCTTGAAATAAATTCGTCTTTGAAGATTTGCCTGGTAGGGCAGGAGGACACTTCTTTAAGAGCCAGAAGACTCAGGTTCAAGCCCAGATCTGCTCAATGTCAATACTATAACCTTGGATAAGCCCGCCTTGCTTGGAGCCACAGTATTTTGCTGACTTATTGCTTTAGGCAGGGAGCTTTCTCTTTGTTGTTGTTGTTGTTGTTGTTTTTTGTTTGTTTGTTTGTTTTTTGTTTGTTTGTTTTGAGGGAGTTTTCTCTTATATTACCCAACTCCAACCACTGTGAACTTTTCTGGAAGGTTCTCAGTAATTAGTAGAAGCTTAATTCCAGGCCCTGACTTTTACCTAGAGTATGGTGTGAGCATCAAGAATACTTACAATAAAAGCACATAGAGATAAGAGGATAAACATCATGACCACATGGGGTCATTGCTGAAACTTTGGAACCCCAAAGTTTCAGCAAAGGGACCAGAGATTAAATCATTATAGAGTTTTCCAAAAGTGAGGTTTGTAAGTAGTGGTTTTACCTATCTACCTTACAGATAAGACCATGTGGAAAATTACACACTCATTCTCTCCTTCTGTAGCTACTGCATGGACAAAGCCTATGACTTGGAGAACAACCCTTGAGTCACTGTCCATCCTCCAAGAAGCCTTTCTTCATTCATTCAGCCTGGTCTCTGTTTTTTGCAAAATTTCTGGACTATTTATATCCAAGTTTGCATGAACCAACTCTCATGACTGCATCTCATTTCTCAGTGTGGACTTGTTTCACAGGTGCCCACAAAGTCCCAGACCCTGATTTAAGGGCTAAAAAAAACAAAAACAAAAAAGTGCATCCTCCTCATCCCAGACTTACTGGTTTATTCACTGCACTTCTGATATCCCAGGCAGGTCCCTGCCTTGAGGTCTTGACAAATCTGTCCAAAACACTCTCCTAGAGATATCTGCCTAGCTTCTACCTCACCACTTTCATGTCCTCTTTCTCTAGTAAGATCAGCAAGCCTTATGAAATTTTAACTTGCCCTAGTCAAATATCTTGCTCTCCAGCTGAGTGCTTACCTTGAAAAATCATAGCACACACTCCCAGTACAGCCTGGCAGTCATGGAAGAAAGAAAAACAGAACTAAACCTCTCTCATCAGCTTCCAAAAAGCCGTCATGGTTTGGTCATTCTGATGGTTCCCTAAAAGACTTCACTTGAAAGGCTGACTGTATTTGACCTGACTTGAAACTTTTCTGGTGTAAAAATCCTTCTCCCCAGGGGATATTTGTGGAAAACAATATAGAGGCAAGTGTTTTAACTTTTCAGATGCCTGACATGGTGGATTAAATTTAGAGTAAACAATAGACTAACCAAAAAACCTTAAAAGACAAGCTCACAGGAACTTTGAAAAGTTCTGATGTATTCCTAGAAACTAGAGAGCCACATACATATCCAGGGCTGTACACATGCTCAGAAAGAAATTGAAGAGGTCCTAAGCTCTCACTTCTGGTTGGCCTTGAGGTTCTGCACAAGCAAAGTGGAGGTTAAGGCAGAGTTGTCAATTGCCTGGCTTAGTATTCAAAGCATGCCTCAATATACACTCTCCTCAATGCAGACTGGGAGGTTTATTGGTTCCAGATGTTTAAGGAAATCTCTGTTTAATAACTAGCTGACCACTAAGCTGAGTAGAAATTTCAGTGGCCACAAACAACTAAGAATACATATTTTATAAAATTAGTTCTGAAAAGTCACTAAACAAACAACAACTTCAACAATTAACAACAAGAACAAACCATGGGGAAAGAAGGAATCTAATTGACAGAGTAGTCTTATTAAATTATTTGCAATGCTGAGTTTTTAACAAGAACAACAAAAAGTAAAAGACATGCAAAGAAACAAGAAATACTCAAGAAAAATGTAATAGAAACTGTCCCTGATGAATCCCAGAATTGCTGTCAAACTCAATGTCAATTGAACTTAAATCAGCTATTTAAAATATTTTCAGGAGGGAAAGGAAATCATTTCTAAATAATTAAATGAAAACATGAGAATGATGGCTCACCAAATACTGAATATCAATAAAGAGGTTATCATAAATCATAAAATAAGGAACCAACTATAAATTTTAAGAGTATGATAACTGAAATGAAAAAAACAGCAAATTTGAGCAGACAGAAGAAAGAATTAGCAAACTTGTAGGTAGATCAATTAAGAATATCCAGCCTGAGGAGTGGAGAGAAAAAAAAATATGGTATCAGAGATTTGTGGAGCATTATCAAGAGTGCCAACATATGCACAATGGGAGTCCTAGAAGGAGAAGAGAAAGAATGGGGCACAATAATATTTGAAGACATTATGACCAAAAACTTCCCAAATTTAATGAAAAACATTAATCCAAGAAGCTCGACAAATCCAAGTAGAATAAACTTAAATAGATCCACACAGTGAAATGAAACTGTCAAAAGACAAAGAATCTTGACAGTGGCAAAGGTTTCTCAATAAGATTAACTGCTGATTTCTCATACAAAACCATGAAGGTCAGAAGGCAGAGGGATGATATAGTCAGAGTACTTCTAAAAGAAAGACTGCCAAACAAGAATTCTATATTCAGAAATACTATCCTTTAAAATGAAGAGGAAATTAAGGCATGCCCCCAAACAACTGTATACCAACAAATTAGAGAACCTTGATGAAACGGAAAAATCTCTAGTCAGGCACAAGCTACTAAAACTGACTCAGAAAGAAATAAAAAACCTAAGTAGACCTCTAAGAAGCAATGAGATTAAATTAACACGAATTTAACCAACACCACACCTTTAAAAACACTTCCAAAAACAGAAGAGGAAAAAAACACCTTCTATTTTATTCTCTGAGGTCAATATTACTCTGATCCCAAAACCAGACCAAAAAAAAAGAAGAAGAAAGAAAAAAGGAAACTACAGAAAAATATTCCTTATGAATAGAGATACAGAATCCTCAACAAAATACCAGTGGAAAACATTCAATAGCACAAAGGTTGTGAGCTAAATTGTGACATAGGAATTCCTACCACTCATTTTCCTCCCTCAAAAACATCAATTTGAACAACTATACTTGCATAAAAAATACCTTCATAACAACTAAAGATTGTAAGTGAGGGATTTCAGGATTGGAGTAAAGCACAGAAATAAGAAGAGGCACATTAAGGAGGATAGGAAGAAAGTCTTGCAGACAGATATTACACCCAATGGCAGCAGACTACCACTTTTCTCAAGTGCACAAAGAATATTCTTCAGGACAGATCATATGTTAAGTCAGAAAACAAGCCTTGAAAAATGTAAGAAGATTTAAATCATACCAAGTGCCTTTTCAACAAAAATGGTAAGAAACTAGAAATCAATAACAGGAGAAAACCTGAAAATTCATAAATGTGTGGAAATTAAATAACACACTTCTGAGCAACTAATGGGTCAAAGAGAAAATTAAAAGGAAAATCAAAAAGTATCTTGAAATAATGAAAATGGAAAGACAAAATACCAAAACTTATGGGATGCAGTAAAAGCAGTTCTTGGAGGCAGGTTTGTAGCAATAAATGCCATAAAAAATTAAGAAAGAAGAAAGATGACAAGTAAACTTTATTCCTCAAGAAACCAGAAAAAAAGGAGCAAATTAAGCCCAAAGTTTGCAGAAGGGGAAAATAGCAAAGATCATAACAGAAATAAATGAGATGAAAACCAGAAAAACAATAGAAAATATCAATAAAATAAGAGCTCTCTCTTTGAAAAGATAGACAACACTGAAACCTTAAAATATACTAAGGAAAAAAAAACAGATAAGATTCAAGTAAATAAAATCGGAAATGAAAAAAGAGACATAACAACTGACACAACAGAAATACAAAGGATCATCAGAGACTACTATGCCAACACATTGGATAACTTAGAAGAAATAGATAAATTCTTTGACAGTCTCTTCAACAAATGGTGCTGAGAAAATTGGACAGACACATGAAGAAGTGTGAAACTTGACCATATCTTTCACCATACACAAAGATAAACTCAAAATGGATGAAAGACCCAAATGTGAGAAAGGAATCCATCAAAATCCTAGAGGAGAATACAGGTAGCAACAACCCCTTTGATCTCAGCTGCAGCAACTTCTTGCTAGACATGTCTCCAAAGGCAAGGGAAACAAAAGCAACAATGAACTATGGGGATTTTATCAAGATAAAAAGCTTTTGCACAGCTGAGGAAACAGTCAACAAAATCAAAAGACAACCTATGGAATGGGAGAAGATATTGCCAAATGTATTATGAGGGCTAGTGTCCAATACCCATATTGAAATTGTCATGGACCCCAACATCACCAGAAGGGAGGTGTGTGGAGGGATGGGGTAAGCAGGTGATAGATATTAAGGAGGGCACATGTGGTGATGAGCATTGGGTGTTATATGCAAGTAATAAATCTTTGAACACTACATCAAAAACTAATGTGTACTACATGCTGACTAATGGAACATAATAATAAAAAAAAGAAAAGAAATTATCATACTTAACACCACCCCCAAAAATAATCCAGTCAAGAAATAGGCAGAAGACATGAACAGACATTTCTCCAAAGAAGACATACAAATGGCCAACAGACACATGGAAAAATGCTCAACATTACTTGGCATCAGGGAAATACAAATCAAAACCACAATGAGATACCACCTCACAGGGGTCAGAATGGTTAAAATGAACAACCCAGGAAACAACAGATGGTGGTATAAGGATGCAGAGAAAGGGAACCCTCTTACACTGTGTGGGAATGCAAACTGGTATTGACACTCTAGTGAACAATATGGAGATACTCAAAAAGTTAAAAATAGAGCTACCCTATGACCCAGCAATTGCACTCCTGGGTATTTATCCAAAGGACACAAGCATAGTGATTTGAAGGAACACATGCACCTTAATGTTTATAGCAACAATGTCCACAATAGCCAAAATATGGAAAAAGCACAGATGTCCATCAACAGATGAATGGATAAAGAAGATGTGAATACACACACACACACACACACACACACACACACACACACACACTGGATTACTCAGCCATCCAAAAGAATGAAATCTTAACCATTTGCAACAATGTGGATGAACTAGAGGGTATTAAGCTAAGTGAAATAAGTCAGTCAAAGAGACAAATATGTGATTTCACTCCTATGCAGAATTTAAGAGACAAAATGGATGAACAAAGAAGAAGGGAGGGGAAAATAAGGTAAGACGAAATCGGAGAGTGGGACAAACCATAAGAGACTCAACTATAAGGAAAAAACTAAGGATTGCTGGAGGGGAGGTAGGTGAGAGGATGGGGTAACTGGGTGATGGGCATTAAGGAGGCCACTTGATGTAATAAGCACTGGTGTTATATGCAACTGATGAAACACTAAATTCTACATCTTAAACTAACAATACACTATCTGTTAAGTAATTGATTTAAATTTAAAAATAAAGGGGCGCCTGGGTGGCTCAGTGGGTTAAGCCTCTGCCTCCAGCTCAGGTCATGATCCCAGGGTCCTGGGATCGAGTCCTGAATCAGGCTTTCTGCTTGGAAGGGAGCCTGCTTCCTCCTCTCTCTTTCTCTGCCTGCCTCTCTGCCTACTTGTGATCTCTCTCTGTCAAATAAATAAATAAAATCTTTTTAAAAATTTAAAAATAAAAAAATAAATTCTTATAAAAATACAAACTTACCAAGACTTAATGAATCATAAGGAAATAGAATATCTAAACAGACAGATAATAAGTTAAGTTAGTAATCAAAAGCTTCCCAACACAGAAGAGCTCAGGACCAGATGGTTTCACTGGTAAGTTCTACCAAACATTTAAAGAAGAATTAACACCAATCCTTCTCAAAAATTGAGGAAGCAGGAACACTTCCAATTCATTTTAAGAGGCCAGCATTACCTTGATGCCAAAATCAGATAAGAACACTGAAAGATACAGTGGAAAAAAGAGAGTCTCTTCAATAAATGGTGCTGGGAAAATTGGACAGCTATATGTAGAAGAATGAAACTCCACCATTCTCTTACACCGTACACAAAGATAAACTCGAAATGGATAAAAGACCCAACGTGAGACAGGAATCCATCAGAATCCTAGAGGAGAACATCGGCAGTAACCTCTTTGATATCAGCCACAGCAACTTCTTTCAAGATATGTCTCTAAAGGCAAAGGAAACAAAAGCAAAAATGAACTTTTGGGACTTCATCAAGATCAAAAGCTTCTGCACAGCAAGGGAAAAAGTCAACAAAACAAAGAGACAACCCACGGAATGGGAGAAGATATTTGCAAATGACAGTACAGACAAAGGGTTGATATCCAGGATCTATAAAGAACTTCTCAAACTCAACACACACAAAACAGATAATCATGTCAGAAAATGGGCAGAAGACATGAACAGACACTTCTCCAATGAAGACATACAAATGGCTATCAGACACATGAAAAAATTTTCATCATCACTAGCCATCAGGGAGATTCAAATTAAAACCACATTGAGATACCACCTCACACCAGTTAGAATGGCCAAAATTAGCAAGACAGGAAACAATGTGTGTTGGAGAGGATGTGGAGAAAGGGGAACCCTCTTACACTGTTGGTGGGAACGCAAGTTGATGCAGCCACTTTGGAAAACAGTGTGGAGATTCCTTAAGAAATTAAAAATAGAGCTTCCCTATGACCCTGCAATTGCACTACTGGGTATTTACCCCAAAGATACAGATGTAGTGAAAAAAAGAGCCATCTCTACCCCAATGTTTATAGCAGCAATGGCCACAGTCGCCAAACTGTGGAAAGAACCAAGATGCCCTTCAATGGACAAACGGATAAGGAAGATGTGGTCCATATACACTATGGAGTATTATGCCTCCATCAGAAAGGATGAATACCCAACTTTTGTATCAATATGGACGAGACTGAAAGAGATTATGCTGAGTGAAATAAGTCAAGCAGAGAGAGTCAATTATCATATGGTTTCACTTATTTGTGGAAATAACAAATAACATGGAGGACATAGGGAGATGGAGAGGAGAAGGGAGTTGAGGGAAATTGGAAGGGGAGATGAACCATGAGAGACTATAGACTCTAAAAAACAATCTGAGGGTTTTGAAGGGGAAGGGATTGGGAGGCTGTGGGAGCCAGGTGGTGGGTAATATGGAGGGCACATATGGCATAGAGCACTGAGTGTGGTGCATAAACAATGAATCCTGTTACACTGAAAAGAAATTAATAAAAAAAAGAATTATATGATTCATCAAGTAAAAAAATAAAAGAACACTGAAAGAACAAAATTTACAGGCCAATATCCTTGATGAAAAATTGCATTCTAGATGTAAAAATTCTCAACAGAGTATTAGCATATTAAATTGAACAGCACATTAAAAGAATCCTACACCATGATCAAGTGGGATTTATCCCTGGGTTATAAGGATGGTTCAATGTATGCCAATCAATACATGTGATGAATCACATTAATGAAGAATAAAATGAAGAATGAAGAATTAAATTCATGTGATCATCTCAATAGATATTTTTAAAGCATTTGATAAAATTAAACATTCTATCATGATAAAAATTCTCTTTTTAAAAAAAGATTTTATTTATATTTGTCAGAGAGACAGAGAGAGAGCACAAGCAGGGAGAACAGTAGGCAAAGGGTTGCCTACTCAGGCTCTGCGATACAGCAAGGAGCCCAATGTGGGACTTGATTCTTGATTTCAATGGTGAAAAGATGAGAACTTCCTACTAATATTGGGAACAAGACAGGGTGTCCATTCTCACCACTCTTATTCAACATAGAATTGGAAATCCTAGTCAGAGAAATTAGGGGAAAGAAAAAAATATATATATACACACACACAAGATCTTATATACAGAAGACCCTAAAATACCATTAAAAAAAAAAAAAGAAAAGACTGTTGAGCTAATCAACAAAGTCAGTAAAGTTGCAGGATACAAAATCAACACACAAAATTTAGTTACATTTCTATATACTAATAATGAATCATCTGAAAAAGAAAAAAAGCAATCCCATTTACAATAACATCAAAATAATAAATTACTTAACCAAGGAGGTGAAAAAGATGTACACTAAAAATTACAAGACACTGATAAAAGAAATTGAAGAAGACACAAATAAATGGAAAGATACCCTGTTCATTAATTGGAAGAATTTATATTGTTAACATGTCCATGCTACCCAAAGCCATCTTTGTACATTCAGTGTACTCCCTATCAAAATTCCAATGGCTTTTTTTCATGGAAAGAGAATAAGCAATCCTAAAATTTGTATGCAGCCACAAAGGAGCCCAAATATCCAAAGTAATCATGAGAATGAAGAAAAAATTAGGAGTCATCACAGTTCCTCATTTCAAACTATATTTCAGAGCAATAGGAGTTAGAACAGTATGGTAGTGGCATAAAAACAGACACATAGACCAATGCACCAGAACTGTGGCCCCCAAATAAGTCCTTGCATATACAGTCAGCTAATATTTGACAAAGGAGCCAAGAATACTCAATGTGGAAAAGATAATCTCTTAAATGTTTATCAGGAAAACTGGATATACACATACAAAAGAATGAAATTGGGCCCTTACTTTAATTCACTCACAAAAATTAACTTGAGGGGCACCTGGGGGGCTCAGTCAGTAAAGCTACTGTCTTCAGCTCATGTCATGACCCCAGGGTCCTGGTATCAAGCCCCATATAAGCTCCCTACTCAGCTGGGAGGTTGCTTCTCCTTGCCCCTTTGCCTCTCCCCCTGCTTGTACTCTCTGGCTCTCTCTATCTCTGTGTCAAATAAATAAATAAATAAAATCTTAAAAAAAAAAACTTGAAATGGATTAAAGATTTAAATGTAAGACCTGAAACCATAAAACCCTTGGAAGAAAGCAGGAAAAAGCTCTCTGAATGTTGTTGGTGATGCTTTGTTGTTGTTTGTTTGTTTTTGATATGTCACCAAAAACACTAGAAACAAATAAAAACATTAACAAGTTAGACTACATCAAACTAAAAAGTTTCTGCACATACAAGAAACAACAAAATGAAAAGATAACATATGAAATGGGAGAAAATAACTATAAATCATTGATATATCTTATCGAGTGTTATTTTGCCAAATATATGTGGAGCTCATACAATTACAGGGGAAAAAAATAAACAATTGAATTCGAATAAGAGGAGGAACTGAACAGATCTTTTTTCCCCAAAAAAGATATATAAATGAGCATCAGGTACATGAAAAGATGCTCGATATAGCTAATAATCATGGAAAAGCAAATGAAAATCTCAAGGTGAAAACCTCACGCATCACACCTGTTAGAATGACTGTAATTAAAAAGGCAAGAGGTGATGTATTGGCAAAGATGGGAAGAAAAGGGAGCCCCTGAGCACTGTTGTTAGGACTGTAAATTGGTGCAGCCATTATGGAAAACTCTGTGAAATTCCATTTGAAAATTAAAAATAGAACTACCATATGATTCAGTAATCCCCCTTTGGGGTATATATCCAAAGGAAACAAAATCACTCTTTCAAAAAGAGATCGGTTCTTCATGTTCACCGCAGCATCATTTCAATAGCCCAAGTGTCCACTGACTGAAGAATGGATAAAGACATTGGGAGATATACATACAACAAAAGCCTTAAAATAGGGGGAAAAATCTTGCCACTTGTGACAACATGGATGGTCTTTGAGGGCATTACGCTAAGTGAAGTTAAGCCAGACAGAGAAAGACAAACACTGTATGACCTCACTTATATGTGGAATCTGAAAAAACTGAACTCAGAGAAACAGAGTAGAATGGTGGTTGTCAGGGGCTGGAGGGAAGTGAAGGAAATGGGGAAATGTTGGTCAAAGGGTACACATTTCAAGTTTTAAAAGGAATAATTTCTGAACATCTAAAGTATAGCATGGTGACTATAGTTAACAATACAGTATTATATACTTAAAATTGCTAAGAGTTCTTACTTCACACACACACACACACACACACACACACACAAATGGGAATTATATGAGATAATGGAGGAGCAGTTAACTAACCTTATTGTAGTAATCATTCCACAATATAGATGAGTATCAAAGGATCATGGTGTACACCTTAAACTTATATGTGTTACATATGTCAATAATATCTCAATAAAACTGGAGGGGAATCCAATAGCACATAAAAAGGATTATATACCACAAACAAGTGGGATTTTTCTCAGGATTGTAAATTTGGCACAATATAGGAAAATCTATCAACATAATACAAAATATGAATAGAATAAAGGGGGAAACTGCATGTTCATCCCAACAGAGACAGAAAAAGCATTTGACAAAATTCAACACCCTTTCATGATAATAAATACTCAACAAATAGTAAAAGAAGAAAACTTCCTAAACCTGATAAAGGGCATAATCCTAAGGAACACACACACACATTAGAGTTAAATTAATTCAGCAAGGTTGCAACATACAAGATGATATGCAAAAATCAGTTGTATCTCTATACTATTGCAATATACAATCCAAAAACGAAATTTGGAAAATAATTCAATTTATAATAACATCAGAAAGGATAAAATGTTCAGGAAAAATTTAATGAAAAAAGATAAGAGACTTGCACACTGAAAATTACAAAACACTGGTGAGAGAAATTAAAGAAGACCTAAATGAATAGAAGGACACCCTGGGTTCAGAGATTGGAAGACTTAAAACTGTTAAAATAGTACTCCCCCAAACTGATCTACAGAATCAAGGCAATCATATTAAAGTTCCAACTTTATTTTCCCCTCCCCACCCCCAGAAATTGGCAAGCTGGCCTAAAATCCATATGGAAAGACAAGGGACCCAAAATAGTAAAACATTCTCAAAAAATAAAAAAACTTGGAGTATAGTAGCCCCCGCCCCCATATCTGCAGTTTTGTTTTCTGCAATTTTAGTTACCACAGCCAACCATGGTCCAGAAGCAGGTGATCCCTCTTCTGACATAACATCAGAAGGTCAATAGTAGCCTCACTACATCACAGTGCCCACATCATTCCCCTCACTTCTTCTCATGACATAGACATTTTATCATCTCACATCATTATAAAAAGAAGAGTGAGTACAGTACAATAAGGTATTATGAGAGAGAGAGGGAGAAAGAGAGACCACACTTACATAACTTTTGTTGCAATATATTGTTACAGTTGTTTTATTTTCTTATTGGTTATTATTGTTATTATTGTTAGCCTCTTACTGTACTTGGTTTGCAAATTAAGCTTTATCACAAGTACACATATATATATACACATACATATATATATATATGTATATATACTTACATATATATATATATGAAACATAGTATATATAGGGTTTGGTACTATCCATGATTTCAAGCATCCACTGGGGATCTTGGAATATATCCCCTATAGATAAGGGGGGACTGTTGTACTCATACTTTCCAATTTCAAATTTCCAATTTCAAAAACTTACTACAAAGTTACATTAATCAAGATAATGTGGTCCTGGGATAAAAATAGACATAAAAGCAGATAAAAAGAATTGAGAGTCTAAGAATAAACCACACATCTCCGGTTAATTGATTTTCAACAAGGGCATGGAGATTATTCAAAGAATTGTCAAAGAATGGTCCTTTCAAAAATGGTGCTTAGACAAATAGATACCAAAATGCAGAAGAATGAATTTGAACCCTAACTCATACCAGATACAAAAATTAGTTCAAACCTCTTAGTAACAGCTAAAACTATGGAATTCTTAGAAGGAAACTTAATTCCAAAGATTTACTTCCTTGGATCTGGCAATAGTTTCTTCGATATGATACCCAAGACACAGGCAGGCAAAGAAAAAAAAAAACAAAACTTTTTTTTCTGCATCAAATGAGGATGCTATGAAGAAAGTAAAAAAACAACACATAGGATGGGAGAAAATGTTTGCAAATCATATATTTGATCAGGGTTTATCCAGAACATATAAAGAACGCTTACAACTCAACAATAAAAAGACAAATAACCCAATTTAAAAATGGTCAAAGGATTTGAATAGATATTTCACCAAAGAAGATATGTAGATGATTAATAAATACATGAAAGTATAATACAGAAAATAATACATAAAAATAATAAAAATTTTTAAAAGATAAAAAATAAATAAAAGATAAAAATATAAATAAAAGCTAAAAGATAATACATAAAAAGATTAATAAATGCATAAAAAGATGTCAGCATCATTAGTCACAAGGGAAACAAGTCAAAACCAAAATGAGATACCACTTCACATCTACTGAGATGGCAATACATAGATACATAAATACATAAGAATTGAGAATAGCAAGTATCAGAAAGGATGCAGAGAAACTGGAATTCTTATACATTTCTAATGGGAATGTAAATGGTATAGTCACTTTGGAAAAGTTTGGCAGTTCCTCCAAATGTTAAATGTAGCATTGTCATGAGCCAGCAATTCCACTCCTAGATATTTACCCAAAACTGTTTACACAAAAATTTGTACATGAAGTTCACATTAATTATTATTCATAACCATCAAAAGTGGAACTGTCCAAATGTGCAACAACTAATGAGTGGATACACACAGTGGTATGTCCATACAATAGACTATTATTGAACCATAAAAAGGAATAAAGTAATGACATTCTACAACATGCAGAAAGTTTGAAAACATTATGCTAAGTAAAGGAAGACAGACACAAAAGATGAATATTGCATGATTCCACTTAGCCAAAATAGACAAATCCATAGAGATGGAAAGTAGATTTATGGTTGCCAAAGTTTGGGGGTAGAAGGGAATGGGAAATGCCTGCTAAAGAGTATAGCATTTCTTTGGGATGTGATGAAAGTGTTCTGTAGTTAAGTAGTGGTGATGGTTATACAACCTTGTGGTTGTACTAAAACCACTGAATTTAACTCTTTAAAATGCCAGATTTTATAGTATGTGTTTATATCTCAATAAAAACATAACGAAAACTTTCATTATCATCTGACATATATGATTATTATTTATTTATATATACTTACAAAACATTATGCAATGTTTGATTATTTTTTATGTGTCTTATTAACTGAAGTTACCCCTAGAATTTAACTTTGATGATGGTAGGGATTTTTATGTGTTTAATTCAGTATTATTTCCATAACAACTTTCATGGTGCCTGGAGTATAGTGAGGACTAATGAGATATTGAATGAATATATGAATGAAAGGAGGAAAGGAAGGAGGGAAGAAGGAAGGAAGAAGGGAGATATGGAAAGAAGGAAGTAAGGAAGGGGGAAGGGAGGATGTGAAGAGAGGAAAGGAGATCGGGGAGGGAGGGAAGGAAAGATGTGTGGAGACAGAAGGAGATGGAACACTGTTGTGTGCTCCTGGGTGGGAGGAAGACAAAGATACTACATCTCATGGTTGGGCACTGAATTAGATTTAAAAGTCACCCAGCACACTAACACATAGAGGGAACTCACTGCATGTCTGCTGAAGGGATGACTTAATGAGCAAGGTCCTCTCATTTGTGTATTTTGCTTTCCTTGATTAATGCCACCTTAAATCTGAGAACATCTATAATGGAAAGCTGAGTATTCACAGAGGGTCACAGGACAAGCTCTGTAATGGGAGAATTCCTCCCTATCTCTATTTTCCTCTGGTAAGACAGAGCAAATCCCCTAAGCCTCCAGAGTCCTTGCTCAGATATAACTTGTCAGGTTCACAAACATTGCAGGCTGGTGTGTGTAGAGACCAGTAAACAGGAAACAATAGCTCTGGTTCTTGAAATGTAGAATAGCAATTCAAATACTAAATTGGGTACTCTGTGTAAGTAAATTCTTTCCATCGATTCTGGTTTTATTTTACCTTGCATTATAAGAGGCAAGGATTGTGTTTGTTTTGTTCATAGAAGCTTATCCACGGTCTTTGACCTTTATAAAACCAAAAGGTTGATGTTGATGAGGAACATTTTGCTTTCTATGCTTGCTTATACTAGGGAGTCACACACGCAAACAGACACAGGGGCCAGTTCTGGGTGAATAGTAGGGTGTGGTGGAGGTTATGGTAAACCAGATAGCTCATGGGACCTGGTTTGACTGACAGTGTTTTCATAGGGATCAAGGTCTCCTAGGACTACCAGGTTGTCAGACTCTGTCTCTCCTCCCACCCCCCGCCACCATCTTCTTTCTGTCTTTTTCCCTTCCCCTTTGTCTATAAGATAAGACAAATGTCTGAATTTTCTGTGTGAAATATAATGATTTTCATATACTGGTAATGATCCAATTTGCTTTTTAAGCATCCTCATTGAGATACAACTTTAATTCCACATCACTCATACATACAAGACAGAGCCATGAAACCATGACAATCTAATCATCATCCCAGAAAGAAACCTTGCAGCTTTTAGCAGTCCCCCTCATTTCTGTCCCTCCCACACTATCATAGACCACCACTAATTCATTTTCTCTCTCTCTGAGATTTGCCTACTCTGGACATTTCACGTAAATGGGATCATGCAGTCCACGGGCTTTGGTGATAGGCTCCCTGCACTCAGCACAGTGTTTTCAAGGTGTATTTATGTGGTAGAACAGGGCCATACTTCATTCCTTCTTTGCTTTTTTCCCTATTGACTCATCCTCCCTCATATGGCTATAGCGCCTTTTGTTTACCCATTGCCTGTTGATTGACATTGAACAAAGCATGCCATGAGCTGGGCTCAGCCCTGCGGCCATTTATCACCTCTTCCCAGACTGTTATAACAGCCTCCTGGCTGGTGTCTTCCTCCTGTTCGGTCCTCCTGCCCATTGCAGATAGGGGACCTGGATACGACCAGCCAGGCAGTCCAGGTTGGAACCTTTGAGACAACTTTTCTAAAACAAGGATCTGAGCATGTTTGTGACTTCTCAATCCCACCCCAGTGCTGAAACTGCCCTCCTCCCTTGTGTTTAGGATACAGTCCCAGTCCCTGTGCCCTGCACACAGTCTCCTTCAAGACTTGACCCCATCACCCTCCATAGCCTTGTCTGGTCACAAAGCTAGCACTCCAACCCACCATATGATTCTCCCCTCTTCAACAGCTGAGCATCCCATCCTGCTGTTCTTCTGACCATACTGTGCCATGCGGTAAAGCAACTCCTTCCATTGCCTCCATTGGGTCATTGATCTTTCACTGAAGAGTGAACTCTTTCTGGCCAAGGGTTGTTCCTTCTTCATTAGTGTCTCCATCCTCAAGGCTCGAGACACAGTCAGTATGTGATAAATACGTGATCATGGACTAGGCTCAAGCTGTTCCTCCATCTAAAATGCCCTTTTCTGCTTGTGTATGGACTAACTTTGGAATCCCCCTCTATTTACTGCTTTGAAATGAAGCTTTTTAAAGTAAGAATATATCTGAGCCATGCATCCAAATGTCAGATTTCAAAATACGTTGTGAGCTAAAGAGCCCAAGTCATAAACTTCAAAGCTAGAGCTTATAATGGGAATTCTGACTGACAGCCCCTTAATTGCAGCCTTTAAATACACACAGTCACTCATGGGAGCCCAGCTTTTAAAAAAGGACTCCTGCTTAACTGGTTGAAAATGTGAACAGTGGGGTACAATTCCTTAAGCTGCAAGGAGCCACAAATCAGGGAGAATGCAAGAGAAACTCTAAAGAACCCTCTAGCATGAATTTTATCCTTAGCCGATGCTATCAAAACCGAGATAGGTGGGAAAGCTTGGACAAGGACAAACAAATATTGTTTGTGCTCCTAACTGACGCATACAGTTTATGTGCTGGTGTTTGGAGTGTTTGAAGAGAAAGGTATCAGAGAAATAATAGGTTTATACCCAAGGGCAGGGTACACAAGCTGGTGAGTGGGTGGTAATTGAAAGCAGGGTGACCAGAAACAGGGAAGTCCACTGATCCCAGACTCCAATGACCCCGACATTAACTGAGACCACAGGAGGCCCTGATGTCCTATATGCCTCAAGTCCCTATCAAAGCTGGTCCTTCTTCTCCCTGCCTCTAGCAGCAGGTTGCACTGTCTTAGCTGGTGATGTGAACGCAGGCTGTTCTCCTCTTCCAAACCCCAGACAGCGGTGCTGTATTTTGTTCAGTAGCTGTAAACCATACTGAGATCGGAGACCCTGTCTCTTTATTCCCACACGGGGCTCAGCCAACAAGCATGTCAGGTTGTTGCTTTTGATACCATAGCCCCGGTTCAGGTGGAAAGAGTCACCCTGAGAGGTCGTTTGGTGATGAATTGAGCGGGAAATTGAGGACAAAACCACCAAAACAACCATATCAGCGTGGATTTACATCCTAATGTTGCCAGTTAATAGCTATGTGGCTTTGACCTTGGGGTAGACTTGCCAAGTAAAACACAGAACACCAGGTTAAATTGGACTTTCGGATAAACAACGAGTAAATTTACAGGACATGCTTATAGTAAAAATTTATCTAAATATATATTATTTTGTTTACCTAAAATTCAAGTTTGTCTGGGTATCCCAGACTGGCAAATTTCATCTGGCAAATGGCTCCTCGCCCTGAGCCTTGTTTTCCCACTTGTTTCTACATGTGGCGATACCCATTTCCAATGTTGACTAAGATCATAGCATAAACCGAGACTATGTCAGGCCAATAATAGATTCTTACTCTGCTGACTGTTTGGAATTATGATCATGAGAAATTGATGTCCACCGACTTTTCTCTTTCCTCACTCCCTTTGTCTGCCTTTCAGCTATTTCGAAGTGTTAAACTTTTCCTAAAGGCCAATGTTTGTTTTTCTCATGATGGACCGTTTCATTTCTCACCAGGGAAAGCACAAGAAACCTCAGGGGATGTGTCAAAAAGGAAGGTGGGTTGCCCTTTCAGTCCGAGGCTAATCTGATGGTGCTGGTCTTGCCCACACTACTTTCCTTTTGGCGGCTATCAAGCGGTGTCCCTTATTTCTCTTTTGGCCAGAAGGTGTGACTACAGCATGCCTGGTGTATCTCTGGTTGAAACACCCTGAAGGTATGCTGGGGAGGGAAATATGGCCGACTGAAGAGATCCACTCAGAAGCAGAAATACGCACTGAGGTTCTTCAGTCACCCACAAACTTTCCCTGGAGGGTTCTACTCGCCGCACTGGGAAATAAACCCTCCAGAACCACTCTGGCTGCATTTGTATCCCATTCTCCTGCATCCGCCATAACGTCTAACTGCGTATGTGCATCCATAATCTTTTATTATGTCATAATGCATTTTAGTATGTGGATGGTTACTATCTTTTAGAGGCACCCATTTAGATTTATGAAGCAAAAGAGAAAAGTTTTTTTTAATGTAATCTAATTAATCTGAGTGCATTTGTATGCCTATTAAAATTCACCTGTCCGGGATTTTCCATTTATCATTATTACGGTGAAACAGCCATATTGAGAAAGGGGCTGCTCTTCATTGAATACAAAATGATGATTCATTATCCAAAGTGCTTTTAGTTATGGTCCAGATCTAATGGACAGTTTGGTGTGGCAAATCCTCCATGCATACTGTAAAATTAGACATGTCTTTTCATGTAGACCATATTCCAGCAATGCTTTGGGAGCCTTGGCTCATGGACTGTGGTCACAACAGCCCTACAGAGGTCCCAGCAGGGGAAGGGAGCCTGACCTTTAGATAGGCGGGCAGTTCCCTCTCTGATTGCAGTGGCCCTGGACAGCAGCCTACTCCCTCCCCGGAGTTTGGCATGGGGGAAGGTGCTGTCTTGGAGATGTTGATGCCCCTTGGTTGGTGCCCCTGCTCAGGAGGCAGATGCTATGAGCACAAGCAACAGACACTTGCTGTAGAGGCTATGGAATAACGTTTTGATTCAACCCAGACCTACGGACAGAATTGCCCATCTGTGGGTCCACATCCTCCCAACCGCAGACTCTGCAGCTGGGAAACAGGATTCTAACACTGGATTGAGCAAACCTAGCAAGACAAACCCAGACTGGGAGTCACTGGGAACCTGGGGAGATCTCAGGGATAAGACCACCTGCAAAGCACTCCAGAGTGCCAACCCCTTCCCCAGTCAACAAACAGAGCAGGTTCGGGGTATCTCATGAACTGGCCCAGAGCTGCTCACCTGCCCAGCAACTCTGGTGGAGGGATCCTTCTTGGGGATGGGGGCCCTTCACCGCCTTTCTCTCTCTGCCCTCGTACTCTGAGCAGCTGCAGGGCTCCATCCTCAGAAACCACAATCCTGAGGCATTTAAGTGATGTTCCCCCCACACTACACCCACTGAGTTCCTTGTGGCTGAGCTTCTGTGCAAGTCAGGGCTTCCTCCTACCCCCAGACTAGATCATGAGGACGTTAGGAAAGGAGGGGCGTCCTAGCTTTAATCATGAACCCCAAGCTCATCTCCCAAAGTAAGCTGAGTCCATTACCACTTCCACCTTCCACCACCACTTCCTGACTACTTTGCCAGCCGGCAGGTTTCCTGAGGGGCCAGGGTGCCGACAATCCTTATTGGTGTCTGAGATAAAATGAGGTTTGAATGGAGATGAGTTAAAGCAATAAAAGAACTGTAACTAACACGGCCCATCAGAGTGAGAAAGTGAACATTGTTCCCTTTTCAAAGCTCTTTCAGCCCTTGTATTTGTATCAAGAAGAAAGTCTTAGGTGCTAATGTGACTTTGGCAGTTTTCTAACACTTGGGGAAAGGGTGGTCAGGTGAGGGAGGAGAGAGAGAGAAAGAGAGGAGAGGAAGAGAGGGAGGAGAGAAGGAAGAGAGAGAAGTGTGAAAGACAGAGAGAGAGGAAAGAGGATAGAGAGGCAGAGAGGAGAGAGAGATATAGAGAAAGGAGAGAGAGGAGAGAGGAGGGAGAGAGAGGGAGAAGAATTAAGGGAAATAGGAGAGAGAAAGAAGAGAAGAGGGAGCAGAGAGGGAGAGGAGTGAGAGCGAGAAAGGAGAGAGACAGAGAGAGGAGAGGGGAGAGAGAGAAGGGAAATTGGGGGGAAAGAGGAGAGAGAAAGAGAGATGGAGAAAGGAATGGGGATAGAGGTAGGGAGAGAGAGAAGAAGGGAAAAGGAAAGAGAGAGATGGAGAGAGGAAGGGAGGAGAGAGAGAAAATACTAAGTCTACTTAAAGAAACATCTTAAGTGAATAATTGTGTCAGTGGTACACAGACATGATACATCTTAAAAGTGCCCAGTGACTGGTGTTTGGGAGACCTCAGTCGGGGACTCAGCCAGGATCTCCGTGTTTGCAGTAGTAACCATCGTGTGCATGAGAACAGTGCCCGCCAAAGGGGCTAGAGCGGAACAGTGTCAGCACGTGCTAGTGCCGGGAGAGACATCTGGGCCGGGACACTCAGGAAGGCCCTTCCGAAGGAAGTGCAGCTAGGACTTAGTCCATGGGGCCACTCTGAAGGGTAAACAACATGTTGCTTGTGCCCAGTGAGAGGTGCCCCACATAGAGCCCAGGAGGTGCTGAGCATCCCCCCAAAGACTTCAACAAGCAAAGGGATAGATAGCAGCATAATGGGGCAATGTCAAATCCTGGGACAGGGTGAGCAGTGATATTTGGGTGGTTCTGGGTGGGAAGTGTAGGGGAAAGGGTGTTTTATCTTCTAGTACTATTGATTGCCTTGTCTATTCCTGTCTGGATTCTCCAAATTCTAGGATCCTGGAGCTGAGAGGGAAGGTGGCTGGGGAAACAGAATGTGAATGTGGAAAGTGTTTCAAAGACATAAGCATAAGCAGAGAGGAGGGGTTAGGGACAACAGAAGAAGCGAAGTTGAAAGGGTATCCATGACAATGAACTCTCCATCCCACCAGGGGGAATTATTTGGTTAAAGTCTAGATCCGGTCTAGATCTTAGAATTCTAAATTCTAAGATCTAAAGTCTAGATCTTAGAATTCATTGAGTCACTGAAACATCTAACATAGTACCTAGCAAATAGTATGCACTTAATAGATGTTTATAAAACCTTTACTTTCACAAAATGTTTAACATTGACTCAAACTGGCTCTTTCACCTTTGGAGAACTAATAAGGTAAAGATTTCACTAAATTCAATCCTTTAATTTTTTTTTAAGCTCTATTTTCCGAAAGTCAGTGTTTTGGCAAAGGGCAGACCTGAAGTTGAGAAGAAAGATTTATGAACTTAGGAATCAGGTTCTTCACACATGTGACAATAGAAGTTCATCACTCATCAGCTAGAGTTAGATTCTGTATCTGCATCTTAAAGGGTTGACTGATCCTGAATCCCAACATAAAATCCAAACATGTCTGAGGAAACTCAGTACTTTTGCAGTTGCTGATAGGCATGAAAGACTGAATCAAGGCAGCGCTTCTCACTAATATTCAAAGAATTGTATCTGACAATTGAGTTTTAAGCAATTAGTTTTCCTACTCTCTAACACGGAGCATGGGGCCCAACGGTAAACATTCATGGTCTTAAATGGAGCAGAGACACAGGTCAGTGCATCCTTCTACATGCTTTGCTAACCCTCACCAAGGAGTCAAGACCACGATGATCCCTTCAGACACCATTCCGTCAAAGCGCAGGACCTGCAGGGGCCCTGAGGCCCCTCCTGAGCCACCCTCCCATGGACCTGAGTTGGCAACCGACCCTCCACCTTCCCCATCCTACCTCCAAACTCAGAAATGCCAGTGGGATGGATGCAAACTTTGCCTAGGGAAGGTCTTGGGAAAGTCAAATGCCATCATTATTAATTCCCTGCTGTTTGCCTGGGATGGAAGCCACTGGTGCCCCGATGGAGGAGGCTCGACTCAAATAAATAAACACATGTCCTTTGGGCAGATGTCAGGCCCGCTCTGGCTGTTCACTGGTGGCCCCTCGCTGTGGCGGCAGGCGCAGCCCAGGGGGACGAGGCGGCGCTGGCAGCCTAGGTCTTCCGCTTCATCACAACAAGCAGGCTGGAACCTTGGCCATGTTTAAAACTCATCCCTTTGAACCGACACAGACAGCTTAATGAAGCAATATTTATGGAACGGATGCCACTGGGGAGATGGTTGCTCCTTTTCTCCCTCTTCTATTTTTAATATTTGATCTGGCAAACGTATTATTAAAGGAATATTTCAAATCTGATTACTCTTCTGTTTGACTGCGTGTGTTATTCATGCACTCCGGGTGCCAGGGGAAATTACGCCGACCAGCGCGGGAGCTTTATTATGTCATTCTTTCTAACAGCCCTTTGCTCAGAGTATCGTTCCCGTTCACGGGCAAGGCTGTGGGTCTGCAGCTCATCCCAGTCACGTCGCCTTAATTACAGCATCCCCCCTCATCCCCCGTTCCTCCTGGTCTCACTTTAGGACATTTGGGGCTCTTTCTGGACTTCAGAAGCTCCCGTTGTGAGAAGCGGTCTCTCAGGATACCTGTCAAGTTGTTTGATTATGGTGGTTTTGTTTAATTGCTGAGTTGTTTTGTTTTTTGTTTTGCTGACTTCGGTTCTCTTAAGGCACAGACAGGAGAGGGCGGACACTGAGTGTGTCCCAGGGTGGCCTCTCCTTGGATATGAGCCCTTGGTCCAGCCGTGGCCATCCTGGTCACTTTCCCTGAGCCTGCAGGTCTCTTGTCTCTCAACTTTTCCCTGCAAGGGGTGAGTGCCACCTTGAATGTCTTCAACCACCTGAGAGATCTACGTCTGCCTCCGGTTGGGCTGCCAGCCCTATTTCCAACTTGGCCTTTAGTGGGGAACCGGAGGGAGCCTTTGAGCCCTAAGCTGGGGGACAGCATTTACACTGAAGCAAAGCATGGCCTTAATATGCTACCAGGATCAAAGGCAACAGGCTTTGTCTCCGAAGGCAGATGGGCACAGAAACAAGACCGTAGGCTTCCACTGAGGATGTGCCCCAGGTATAAGACTTTTGGGGCCTCACAAACCCCAGTGATTTTTGCCAATTATTTGCTTTTCCTGTAAGATAAGGGCCAGATAGTAAATATTTTGGCATTTGCAAGCCATACGGTCACTATCAGAAACACCGCCATTGTGGCACCAAAGCGGCCATATTTTCTGTCAATTAATGAGCATGGGCTGTGTTCTGATAAAACTTTATGTACAAAAACCAGCATTGGGCCAGACTTGGTCCATGGGCCATAGCTTTCAGGCTGCTGCTTTAGGCTTTTCCTTGAATTAGGCATATTTAAAGAAAAAAACCTCAAAGACTTTAGCTTCATCTTAGGCAGTACTCATAAAATTAGAGGTTTGCTTTGTGATAGATAGCCTAGTACATTAAAAATATTTAACTGTCAAAATTTTTAAAGTTCTCTCATGTTCCACGTGATATCCCTCGGGGACATGCCAAATCAGAAGACCGCCAGATGAGCATGAAAACTCCCAGTGGCCTGAGGCAAACCACCTCTGCCAGGGTGAGGCAGAAAATGAGGCCCAAAGAAGCAAAGCACACAGCCGCTTAGCCCCGGGGGCTCTCCAGCCGCAGAGCTGTTCCCGCACACTCTGACCATGGAGGGCTCCTTTGTCCTGGCGTCAGGGGTCCTAACCTGACCTTCCCACAGTGACAGCCTCGTCCACCTGCCTTCACTGGGTGGAGGCCCACTCAGAGGCAGGCCCTGGCTGCCTTCAGAGCCCATATTCTAACAGGAACAGTGTGTGATAAACAAGTGAGCAAATAAATGCAAATGTTATTTTAGATGATGATAAACGCAATCAGAGAAAATAGGCAGGGAAAGGGGAGAGAAGCATGGGGTTATTTTAGACAAGGTGGTCAGGGAAGGCTTCCTGAGGAGGTGAGGCTGAGGAGAGACAGGGAGGATGGGAAAGAACAAGCTATGACATCCAGAAGGGGCAAGGAGCAGGTGGGACAGGGTCTTCTGTGCCCTGGACACAAGAAGAAGCCAGGGCAGCAGGAGGGCAGTGAGTGCGGAGGAAGGTGGCTGGAGCGGAGATCAGGGATCCCTCCAGGCCTCAAAGGTCCTGCAGGTGAAGTCAGGAGGTGGGGCCTGCAGGCCAGGGCCTGCACGAAGCCTCCGTCCATCCACACTCCTCCCACCTTGGCTCCCCAAACTGTGGACCCACAGCTCCCAATGCTCCCCTTCTTGCCCGTTTGCTCAGATACTGCTTTCCAGTCCTCAGAATGGAAGCAAAGCACACCAAATACAGGGGCCCATGTGGACAGCTGGATAAACTCCCCAGCTGACAGCATCAGACGGGGCCCACCTAATGAAATCCTCAGTAAGGATTAGGTTGACAATTCTTTTGCAGCAGAGTCTAACGTGGGTGGCCTAGCTGCCACCCAGGTGCGCTTTCCCAGACTCTCAGCGCCCCGGACACTTGTGATTTCCCAACAGCTGCCTTTATGCAAAAATTAAATGCAAAGTGGACAGTTCGCCAAAACAGATGTTCTTGGAAATCCTATTAATTCCAGAGAGTCTGCAAAGGCTCAGAAGCTGGCTTCTTCAGCACATTGGCAAGCCGAGCTGCTTTAGGTTCCCGTGGTGGGTTTGGATGCGGCTCTACTGCATTTTCTATCATTCACCCAGCTGTCCCACCACAAGCCAGATGCTGCGGAAACGAACACCAACACATACACCCTTAAAAGTGTCGCAAGCTACTTCAATCAGGCCTCAACCTCCTGCAAACAGTTATTCACTCTGCAATGGCACCTGATAGGTAAACACCGGGCAGGGCCCATCTAGAGCCAGACTCCCTGGGAAGAGTCTGGGAAAGGCCCACGTGGAGAGGAAAAAGCGGTCCCACATAGAGAAGGAAAGCAGGGAGGACTTGCATCTTTTCTAAGCATGCAGTTTTGAACCTCCCAAAGTCCCTTCCTTCTCTGCACACTCGTCTCCCACATAGAAAGTGGGGGTGTCGGCAGGGCCTCTTGAGGGCCCAGCAGGTGGTGGAGGGCCCATTGACGTTGGAGAGCACCCGGACAGAGGTGAGTGCTGTCATCTTGACTCTACCACGGTCCATGGCCATTCCCAGTGGCCTGTCACCTTGCTCCGATCCTCCCCAAGGTCCAGGAGGGGGCCCCAAGGAGGAAGTCACAGGGCTCCAGGAGAGCACAGTGTTGGGAGGGGAAAGGAAGATAACGGACACCTACATTTGACCCATTTGCTGGTGGACTCCTGAGCCTAACTGCCTACAGCACAGGGACCAATTCCCAGGGAGGACTGTCTGCCCTTTGGCACTTCCTCTCCGGCCCAAATCTGTGTATCCTTCTACTGCCCCTAAACCTATTCGTCTCCAGTTACGGATGGTCCTGAGGGTCCCCCACCTTCTGCCTTTCCCTAACCACATGCCATCTTCTCTCGTTCCTTGCTGCCCCCCTCCTTCTCAGCACGACTTGTGTCTAGGCTGGCAGCAGCAGGCACAGGGTCTGTCACTGTGAAGATGGTACTCACAGCACATAGCACCCCCCAGGCCCAAGGGTTAAGGCAGGGTCTGCTGGTTCTGTCCCCCTCCATGAGAGAAGATGTTTCTCACCTAGAGACACACTGAGTACCCACTTCTTTCTCAAAGAGACAAATAAGTCAGAGGAGGTTGCCTAAAGCCATCCCACCCAGGGCCCCAGCTCAGGTAGGAAGGAACAAGGTAAGGAAGGACTCAGGCCTATGAGCACTCCAGGCAGAGGAGAGACCCCTATGTGTTTACTGATGGAAATTAATGTTGATCAACATGGCTAATGTGTTTATGGCAGAGAGTTAAGGAGATTTTTGTCTGTGAACAATCCATGTGTCATACTACTTGTCCAGTGCTTCTGAAGGCTGCCCCAGCTGGAGACCACAGCAGGGTATACAGGGATTTGGTTCAGGACATTGAGAGAACCAGCCAGGCAGAGCCGGGGCCATAGACACATCAGGACCCTCCATTCTTCTTTGCGCTCTTTCATGCTTGTCCCTCACTGCTTCCTGAGAAGGAAGGCCCCCACATTCCCTACCACAGGATAGCCCTGGGCCATAGCAGTGGGACTGAGCTGCTCCCTGCAGGAATACCATCTGGGCCCCCCCCAGCCTACCTCCCCAGCCCACCCCACAAGCACTGTCTATCCCCAGGATGTTCCTCCCCCACAGCCTGGGAAATAAGCTCACTAGGTGTTAGTCGTTGGGACACTTACGGTCCCCATCTGCACTAATGCAGGAGGAAAGAAGGCCTAGTGGGAAGGCTGCCTGGGTTCAGATCCAGCATTAGCCCTTACAGGACTTGCAGCAAGATTAGGGATTAGCATTTAAGGTATTGGGCAGATCAGCCAAGATCCTCACACGGGACTGTGTCTGTGTCTGGGCCACTCCTTGTTCGTGAACACTTTGAGGGCCATAGCCCTGACCTCTGTTCACAGCACTGAGCAGTGTCCCCCTTGCACCCGACATAGGGCCTACACACCTAACATCTGTCATAGTGAACTAATGCAACGTGATTCATATGGCCTGAGTTTACCTCACCCCACAACTGACCATGACTTTCTCCTTGTCCGGCTCCTTCGCAACCTGCAAGTAATTCAGTGTTACATACCTCCTCAGGGTGGCCTCCCCGGGCCATCCATCTAAAGCAGCCATCCCCACCCTCTCTCTCTCTCTGTCCCTTCCTCTAGTTTTATTGTCCTAATAACAGCACTTTCCATAATGGCCATGTGTGTGTGTGCTCTTGTTTCCCACTGGCATGAAACTCTAGGTGGCCCCGACCCTTGGAGCTGCAGGAAGTCAGCCCTGTGACTCATGCACGAGGTTCTGGTCCCTGAAACCAGAGTTTGAGAGCATGGGGTTACTCATGGAAAGACAGTTGGCATGATGAATCTCATTGTTTGAGGACGCCGAGCTCAGCACCTGGGCTCTCAGCTTCCAAACTGGCCATGACAGTGGCTGTGAGGATCCTTAGAAGCCCCTACAGAAAGCGGGAGCTTCTCAGAACTGAGGAGAGCCGAGGAGACCCATCTCGGCTGTGGCTGATGAGCCTCTTCTCAGCTAAGGTCCCATGGGAACCTCTCCACCTGTGGCTCCATGTACGTCATCTTTCACAGTGGGCTGGGACAGGTGGCAGTAACCAGCATCCCCAGCCTCTTCAGGGCTTAGCACAACAGAAGTTACTCCTCTTTTCTTGCATGCTCCCCCTGACCACCGGAAGGACTCCAGTCCTGGTTGCACTCAGGGGCTCAGGCTGATGGAAGCTCTAGCTCAACACGTGATTCTATGATGGCGGAGGCAGAATGTGACAAAGCTCCACTCAGAGATGACACACATCACTTCCTCCACGGCTTGCCATCATCCAGGTTGGGTCCCATGCTGTGCCACACACCCCCCCATAGGAGCTGGTGGTGCAATCCCGCGGTGCCCAGGGCAGAAAGCTGGGCATACTTAATTTCTATCTGTGATAGGAGAGGGAACCCACCCAAAGAGGAAGGACCTCAGCCAGGATTCTGAACTGTCAAATGGGAGGGGCGGACCCTCAACACTGGTGCTTTGACCTCGGGCCCTTTGCTCTTCACTGCACAATACAGTCCCCCGGGTGCTGCATGGCTGAGGAAACAGGTCTCTCTCCTCCACTCTCTGTCTCCAGACATCGAGGGACTCTGAACATGCAGCTTACCTTCTTCCTTCGTTTGTGAGACTGGGCCTTCATCCCTGCCTATTCTCTACCTCAATGTCACCATTGGGTGTTGGGAGGTTGCACACAAAATGGCATCCAGGAAAACTTCTTTGGCCCTCTGTGCTGGGAGGTGCCCTGTTTCCCACTGAACAGGTGAGAGAAGGAAGCCTGCTGACAGCCTGGGTGAGGTTCCCAGGGAAGGTCCAAGCAGATCTGGGTCCCACCAACGGTGGTGTGTGGTGTCAGGCTCCAGGAGGTTGGGGGTAGACATATGGTTGAAAGCTTTTGACTATGGCAAGTAAACAACTCTTTATAATCATTATCATTTCACCACAGAAAGGGCTATATAAGACCAGAGAGTAGAAAAGGTGTCATCTCAGAACAAAAGAAAATCATTCCAATTGAAGAAATAGAGCTTTATGGAAAAATTGCTTGTGTCTGTTTTCCTCAATTTCACCACACATCTGGCCAAACGTTGGTGCAGATGGCTGCTGCTGTTGAGAACCCAAGAGCAGCATTTTCCACAGACTTTCAGGGGCAGGAGTCCCGTGGCCGTGGACCAAGAAGCCCCTCTCCAAAAACGACGAAGCCATGAATGACAGCCTAACTGAGTTGGCTGTAATACCAGAGTCGAAATTTCTGGACTCCAATGCCACAGTGATGTCACTGTCCCAGCTGCCCTGAGCTCGGTTGGCTGTGGAACGAAGATGATGGGTGTTCTTCCTTCTCTGCAACCTCACACTTTCCTTCCCTGCCCCGTGAGAACCCAGCCCCTGCCCCCTGTATGATCAGCATCTCCCGGCTTCCTGGAATCTCTGAACCGGAGACACCAATGGACCCCTGGATGAACGGTGTTTGGAGTTTCCTTTGAAGAATTTCCATGAGCGTCTTCTCTTTGTTTATCTGCTCTTGATTAAAAGGTCATAAAGAATTGATTTGCCAAAGACTTAATAACCAGGCATGGTGGACACATGTGTAATTTAATGACATTTCCAGACCCATCTTTCATAGCGATAGTGGTCCCAGGGCTGCTGTGTCAGTGACAGAGTGGAGACAAATGAGCCCTTTTAGCACCGTGCTAATTGCTTCCAAGCCCAGCCTCATGGGGTCTTGAGCTAGTCCTGCAGGGGATGTAGCCATGACTCTACAGTCAGAGAAAGAAATCAGGAGGATTCAGAGCTGGTTACCAGGAACTGGAGGGGAAGGCAGGGTTAGCCTCTTCCAGATTTGGCCAGGTTTCCATTCAATGACAGCACTTACTGAAGATCCCTGAATTAATCAAGGTATTTTGGTGGCAAATGACAGAAGCCCAGCTGAACTGGCTGAAACAACAAAGGGAACATATTGGCTTATGAATATAAGAAGAGGTTCATCTCAGCTTCGGGTAAGCTAGGTCCAGATGCCTGATGATATTGTCAGGAATCTGTCTTTCTCCATTTGTGACTTCCCTTAGTGGACATCATTCTCAGGAAGGCTTGCCCTGGTGGAAGCTGCAGGGTGGTTGCCAGCAGTCCCCAGCTCATAGCCTCCAGATGAGCATCTCTGGGTGTAGAGAAATTCCTACCATTGGCTCCAGAAAAAGTTGGCTTGGTGTGGCTTGGGGGCCCATTGGTGTAATTAATACACACTAGGTTCTGAGGACGTGCACACAAATAGGACATGCCACCTTCCCTCTGGGAGCTCCCAGCCTTGCAGGAAAGATTCAGAAGCTAACAGTCATTGTGGGTAACCTGTGTACAATGCTGTCCCCTGTGGGATGCTGAGGAACCAATTATGGCACAAAGCCTCTACAATAAAATTAAAATTTTCTTTCAAGTGCAGCATCGTTCAAGTTTCTAACCTAAATCTCTTGATCCAGAGGAGTGATTAAAAGTTCAGGGTCCTACAGTATGTCAGTTCTGCATCTGAATCCCGACTCTGCCATTTACGAGCTCTAAGAACCTGGGAAGTGAGTTTACCTCTCTGATCCTCCATACAACAGAGATGATCATGTATCCCTAACGAGGCTCTTTGGAGGATTAAGTGAGATGAGGCAGTTAATTCAGTGCCAGCATATAATGAGAGCTGCAAACTGCTTGTCACTGCTTCTATTCACTGGCAGCTGTGGGACTGGAGTTATGGGGGTTTGAGTCCCCTCTCCGTGGGGGAAGGTGGCAAGAGAAGCAGCGGTGGAAAAGAAGGAAAGATTTAAGCAGTGGCTGCTTTGCTGGGTCCCACCTAGTGAGGCTGGAGCCCTGCAGTGCTCCAAGAGCTACCCCTGCATCGTCCACACCCCGCGGACGCCCAGTCACTTCACAGTTCTCAGTGCATTGCTGGGAATACCCTTCAAGGCAGGAACCGAGCTCTTGCCACAGTAAACAAGTCTGTAATCCTCCCCAGTTGGATGATCTGCTGCTTCCCCCAAAGACCCCAAGTTTGGCACCACCTAGGCCAGGTGCAGGGAATGAGACCCCCACCTCCAGCCAGCACGAAGCATGGGATACTCAGGAAACATTCCTATGATCACAGTGCCATGCATGTCGCCGGCTCCTCGATTAACACCAGGCTTAGCTAACAGCGTATTTCACTGCCATTTGCACAGCACATCTGTGTGTGTTCTAGTCCAATAAACAGGCATGGTTTGTTTCTAAGGCCAGCATTTCTTTTGTATTTACTACCTTTTTTTTGTCTGGTAGAAAATCAGCTCTTATGTTTGTTTTGTATCAACTGACTTATTTCTACTGATTTTCACCCTCCCATCCCCATCTCTTCCCCTTTATGAGTGCTTGTCATGCATCCTCTTACTGGAAGGAGAAAGCCATCCTGACATCCAGGCCCACTGTGGTTTCCAGCCTGGATCCCCACCTGCTCTGTTGATAATAGGCTTTTCTTTTTCCTTATCTTTGCCAGGACGGGGTCCTGGCAGGCATCTCGTTGGAAAGGCAGCACTATGGGCATCCATGCCCTGAAACTCACTATGTGACCTTGAGGGCACCCTTCTTTCCCTGGGCCTACTCCCCTTGTTTGGTGAATGAAGGCACTGATTCAGAGCACCCCCAGGTTCTCAAAAGTCTGATCCCCTCCCCCGCCCATCTGGCGTTTCCTTGTCGTCCCATCGCTCCATGACCATGGGCTCAGCCAGGGCAGAGGCTTCCCCTCCTGACCTGCCTCCAGCCCATCACAGATAGGCCCCCATCCAGCATCTCAGCCCAGGCTGGGCCTTTCCAGCACATGGCCTTTCTGGAACCCTCAATCCATACTGTTCCCTGCGGGGGAAACACTCTCTCTGGCATCTGGTCACTGTCCCACCTTAGGTGGTCTGTGTGGGTGGGCTGTCCTTTGCTGCCCAGGGTTCCCACTGGGCCTCAAGGCCTCTTTGTTCCAGAGATGAGAGAGAAAACGAGAAGGAATAACAGGTTACGATGGATGAGGGCAGACCTGAAAGGCTATTTTTTCCCTTTTTACATATGTATGGTGGTTTTTAAATCCATCCACAAATTCTTTGGCCTCCTCCCTTCAAAAAATAAAACCTAACCTCACACCCTTACTTAATGACTCACTTCTAATGAATAGAACGTGGTGGAAATACTGCTGTACAATTTGCAAGGCCTGGTCATAAAAAGGATAGTTTCTAATTTGATCTCTCTGTCTCTGCCTCTGTCCCTGTCTCTCTCTCTCTCTGTCTCTCTCTCTCATCACTTGCTCTGTGGGAAGCCAGCCTCCAGATCAGGAGGACACTGAAACAAGACAGTGGGGAACCAAGACCTCCCATTAACTCCCAGCACTAACCAGTCCTGTAAGGGAGCCACCTTGAAAGCCTTCCAATGACAGCAACTGCATGAGTGACCTGGGGCCAGAGCCACCTGATCAAGCCACGCTGAATTCTTGACACACAGAAGCTCTGAGGATAATAAGTGTTAGGTGTTGGTGCTGTATTTTTTTAAATTGAAGTATAGTTAACAGTGTTCTGTAGTTTCAGGTGTACAATATAGTGACTCTCACATACAATACCCATTGTTTATCAAGGTAAGTGTGTTCTTAATCCCTCACCTATGTCACCCATTCCCCCCCTACCCACCTCCCCTCTGGTAACCACCACTCTGTTCTCTATATTTTAGAGTCCGTATTTTTTTTTTTAAGATTTTATTTATTTATTTGACAGACAGAGATCACAAGTAGGCAGAGAGGCAGGCAGAGAGAGGAGGAAGCAGGATCCCCGCTGAGCAGAGAGCCCGATGCGGGGCTCGATCCCAGGACCCTGGGATCATGACCTGAGCCGAAAGCAGAGGCTTTAACCCACTGAGCCAGCCAGGCGCCCCGGGAGTCCGTATTTTTGTTTCTCGTTTGCTTTGTTCATTTGTTTTATTTCTTACATTCCACATATGAGTGAAAGCATGTGGTACTTGTCTTTCTCTGACTGATATTTTGTTTGGTATTATGCTCTTGGCTGCATTCATGTCATCGCAAGTGGGAGGATTTCATTTTTTATGGCTGAATAATATTCCATTATATATATATATATCACATATTCTCTAGCCATTCATCAGCCAATGACGCTTGGGCTGCTCCCATAATTTGGTTATTGTAAATAATGCTGCAATAAACATTGGGGTGCATAAATCTTTTCAAAGCAGTGTTTTTGTTTCCTTTGGGTAAATACCCAACATGGAATTACTGGTTCATATGGTAATTCTACTTTTAATTTTTTGAGGAATCTCCACACTGTTTTCCACAGTGACTAAACCAGTCTGCGTTCCCACCAACAGTACATGAGGGTTCCTTTCCTCCACATCCTCATCAACACTTTTATTTCGTACTTTTTAAAATTTTAGCCATTCTGACAGTGGTAAAGTGATATCTCATTGTGGTTTTAATTTGCAATTCTCTGATGATTAGTGATGGTTAGCATCTTTTCACGTGTCTGTTGGCCATCTGTACGTCATCTTGGGAAAAATGTCTATTCAAGGTCCTTTGCCCATTTTTAATCTGATTATTTGTGGGCTTACTGGTGTTAAGTTGGAGAAGTTCTTTATTTTAGATATTACCCCCTTATCAGAGACATCATTTGCAAATATCTTCTCCCATTCCACAGGTTGCTTTTTTGTTTTGTTGATGGTTTCCTGGGCTGTGCAAAAGCTTTTCCTTTTGGTGAGTTCTAATAGTTTAATTTTGCATTTTGTTTCCCTTAAAAGACATATATAGAAAAATGTTTCTACAGCCAATGTCAAAGAAATTACTGCCTATGGTTTCTTCTAAGAGTTCCATGGTTTCAGGTCTCACATTTAGGTCTTTAATCCATTTTGAATTTATTTTTGTGTATAGTGTAAGGAAGAAGTCCAGTTTCATTCTTTTGCACATAGCTGTCCAGTTTCCCAACATCATTTGTTGAAGACTTTTTCCCATTGCATATTCTTAGCTCCTTTGTTATAGATTAACTAGCCATATAAGTATGGGTTTATTTCTGGGCTCATTGTTCTATAGCATTGATCTATTTTCCTGCCAACACCATACTGTTTTTATTACTACAGCTCTGTCGTATGTCTTAAAACCTGGGGCTGTGGATGCCTCCAGCTTTATTCTTCTTTTTCGGGATTGCTTCGGCTATTGGCGTCTTGTGGTTTCACACACATTTTAGGATTATTTGCTCTATATCTATGAAAAATGCTGGTGGTATTTTGGTAGGGATTGCATTATATCCATAGATTGCTTTGTGAAGTTGGACATTTTAGCAATATCAATTCTTCTAATCCATGGGCCTGGAATATCTTTCCATTTGTTTATGTCATGTTCGATTTTTTGTATCAATGTTTTATAGTTTTCAGAGTATGGGCGTTTCAACTCCTTGGTTAAATTTATTGTTTGCTGTTTTATTATTTTTGGTGCAATTCTAATAGGATAGTTCTCTTAATTTCTCTTTCTGCTACTTCATTATTAGTATATAGAAATGCAACAAGATGTGTGTATATTAATTTTATGTCCTGTGAACTTAGTGAATTCATTTATCAGTTCTAGTAGTTGTTTGGTGGCATCTTTAGAGTTTTTCTACGAATAGTATCACATCATCTGCAAATAGTAGAAGTTTTACTTCTTCCTTATGTGTTTTTAGGGTACTTTGTTACACAGCACTAGATAACCAGCACAAACGGAATCCCCCATGCAGTTAAGCTCATATCTTTAAATCTTTGTTTGCACAGAGAAAATAGGAGAGCCCTTCTGTTCATGGCAAAGTTGACTTTAGTAGGATTCTGAGCACATGAGGCTTAACTGTCTTCCTGCCCTGTGACCTCATGTTTTCCCAGTGCAGTGATCCAGCTTTGGCCCACATGACCCAGGTGTGTTCATGCATCGGTAACCTTTAGCTAAGTGGGTCTGGTGGGGCCTTGGGAGCCACCACTGTATAGGCCTATCCAAGACTCAGGGTTACTACCCACTTTGTGAGGACCATGACACATCCCAGGATGCCCCTGTCACCAGACCCACAAATATCAACACTGAGACATCCCCAGGCAAGTGAATTTCCCTCCAGGGTGGGGCCAGGGACCAAGCTGCTGCCTATGCTCTGAGAACCACAGTAAGCTTATGCTGGCAGCTGGAGGTTATTGTTAGTGCAGGCTGCTGGCTTCCCCAGGACATGTCTGGGCCAAGGTGTGTGAGGCTGCGTCATTCCCTCCTGACACAGGCTCTGGATGCCAAGATCTCGGTGAGAGTGAGAGGGATCACATTTGTGCTGAACCTAGGCCTTTAGCCAAGTGTGCTGGAGGCAGCCCAGCCTCTCGTCCCCACAGACAATGACACATCCATCATCTAAGCACTCAGAATGGGGCCCAGCACTGCCAGGGATGCCTGCCAGCTCTCGATGTGCCCTTACGGGCCTCCCATTATAAGGGACAGACATTCAGGTCCATCCACTTCAGCAAACATTGTCTGACCAGCTAATGCATGTTGAGCACAGGAGTGGTGGCTAGAGAAAAGAGAAGTTAATGTGGCTCCTGCCTTCCAAAGACCCACTCTCCAGTGAGTGGAGAAATACAGGAAAACCAGGAAAAATACAGATAAGAACTGAACTGAGGGGCCAGCAGCCTTTGCCTCTTTGGAACACCCAATAACTAGGAATATTAGAAGAGGTTCTCTGAAAGGTTTTACCCTTGGCTTGGCTCTGAAGAGATCATGAGGAAAGGCTTTAAATGAGGGCCAATGGCAGGCGTTGCCAGGGAGCTGTGGGAGAACAGGGTGTGCTCAGGGTGCGTGGACATCTCGCTATCACGGCAGAAAGCTATATAGGTCAGTTCATGACACAATAATGCTGCATGACAAAGAATTATGGCAAATCAGCAGCGGCCAACAGCAAGCGTTTGTTGACCGCTCACAACAGTTTGCAAGTTGGCTGAAGCATCCCTACTGTAGCCTCTGGACAAGTTCTGCTCACATGTCTCTCATTCCAGGACACAGGCTAAAGTAAGAACAGCTGCTTGAGACATATTCTTCTCAAGGTGCAAAACAGGAGTGCGAAAGTCCAAGCCAAACCACACAACCACATTTAAATATTCTGGCCAGATGTGACTCATCTTAACATCTGTTCACATTCCACTAGTTATAGCAAGTCACATTGCCGAGAATAAAGTCAGTGGGACTCTGCCCAGGAGGAGCCATGGCAAGGATGGGGTGGGAAGGGAAAATTGTGAACAAATAATATAATCTTCTTAACAGATGCTGGCCAAGAGGAATAGGAGATGAGACTGGAAACACAGACTAAAACTTCATATGGGAGAGGCTAGCTGGTTGTTCACCAAACCATTTCTCTTTCCTTCTTGCACCCAAAAGTAGACTATACTTCCCAGGTTCCTTTGGAGTTACTGTCTGAATTCCAGCCAACAGAGTGTGGTAGAAGTGAGGGGATCTGTTCCCAGGCCCAGCCCATTCACACCTCCCACATAACCCTCCACTCTTTCTGCATCTGCTGGGCAGTATACAGATTCCAGCCAAGGAACGGGAGGCCCAAAGTGATGGCAGAGCCACAATATGGAAGGAGCCTGGGTCCCCAAGTCACTGCTTGGAGTACAGTGCCCTGGAGAGCCAACTGACCAGGAATTCCCATATTAGTTCATTTCAGTAGTTCTAAGTAAACTTTTATGTTAAGCCACAGAGATTTGTACAGCAATTAATCTACTGTTATCCCCTGTCACAGAGGTCCTTACTATGTGGCTAAGTAGATACACTTAGAACTGGAATCAGAGAGTCCTGGATTGAAATGTCAGCCCCAGCACATTATAGTGGGGTGACCTTCAAAAAATTGCTTTATTTCTCTAGGCTTTAATTTCTCATCTTTAAATGGGGATTCATAGTTCCTACCTCAAAAGATATATCAGTGACAGACTATTCCTGAACCATGTGGGTGTCCTGCTGATCTTGGCAGGGTAGCCCCATCAGCCCAGAAATTTATAAGAGGCTTTTAGGAAGTTGCAAGTCAGCTACATAGCATGTCAAGGGTTAACTCTTCCTGGGGGTTGTCTTCACTGGGGTCCAGGGATGCAGGGGAACCAGATGCATTCCATGGGGCTGGGAGTTGGGAAGATCCAGGCTGGAGGAAAGGCAAGATTTCTTGCTTTGTTAGAAATCCCCCGTCCCCACACACACATTTACTAGAGAGCTTACAGGAATGGGGGATGATCCTCTCCTCTCAGCCTCTGCCTGTCCTTGATCACCTCTGAGCCCCTAAACCTGCAAAGGACACTTTGAACCCAAGATGCTGAGGCTCACTGACAGCCTAGTGGACATGGATTCCTAAAGAAAGACACACAGAGGAGGCTGGGAGGGCCCCAGAGACAAACACCAGGGCAAAGAAGGGTCAGCAGTCTTGAGTCTGCATGGCCAGGTGTTTCTATGATTTTATTATTTATGGTTTTTCTTTTTTTTCCTGAAAGATACAGAGGAAGAATACAAACATTACAGATTCTCAAGCCCCAGCTCTGCCATGCCCTTGCTGTGTGATATTCAATGAGTCACTTATCTTTCTGTGCCTCAGTTTCCTCCTTTCCTTTTCCTTACTGGGCCTCTTGTAGCCCATAGAGTATCCCTGGGGCCTGGAAAGAGCTATGTGGGGGCTACTGAATGGATGGCACAACAGAAGGGAGTGAGATGGGGGAGAAAACCAGAAATGGGGGAGAAGCGTGGGGATTTAAATAGGGAGAGAGAGAGATAGACACAGGGAGGCCACCTGGGGAACAGCTGGGCACATGAACAGGAACAGACAAGCAGGGAAAGAATAGAAGTCATCCTCAAGAAAGCTAGAGAAAGAGTCTCAGTAAGAGAGCAGGAGGGAGACCAAACCCACAGAAAACTCTAGAGAATGGAGTGCAGACAAGAGTCCCCGATCTACTCACAAAGTGCCAGTTCTCCAGGTGGCTTCTTGGGTCCCAATTAAGTGTCACACCCCTGAGCAGAGCAGTTCCTGGTGCCCAGGACCGTGTGGCCTGAGTGCACAGAAAAATGAACAGGTCCCAACAGGTTTCCTACACCCATGGGGCAGCCCAGTTCCCAGAAAGCCTGGGTCAGGCTCGGGACAACTCAGAAATCTTATTCAAACGTTGATTCCCAAATGCAGCCCTGCTGACAACTTCACTCTCAAGTTCCAGCCTAATGCGATGTCAAAGGGCAGTGTCACATACCCTCTGCAAACAGCTTGTAAGCAAGGCCCAGCATCTCCTTCACTGCAAAGGCACTCCCGGGCTCAGTGGCTTCGAGCTGTCAGAGGTAATGTCACTAGTCTGTGTCTAAGAGGGAAAAATGTTATCTCCCGCCAGAAGGCTTTCCCTGGCCCCAGAGCTGGCAGAGAAGCTGACTCGCAGGCCTCGTCCCTGGGGTCTGGGTCTGCCTGGCGGGCGTGGGCAAGCGCGGCACCTGGGCGGGGAAGGCGGGCGTGCGGAGGCACTGCGGTGATGTGGAGAATGCCTCGGCCAAGGAATGCGGCAGTGCTCGGTGAGAATGCAAGAAAATGACTCGTCTGCATCCGTGGGATGTGTTGGTGGCACCACTGAGCCTAAACCCCAAGACTTCTGCCAGCTCTCTGTTTTCCCGCCACGCCGCGCTCTCACTCTTGACTGTATCTTATAAATGATGTAATCACGTGCGCCTCCGGCCAGAGAGAGCTGTTTTCTCATTCACGAGATGGGGCTGTTATGAGGACAATAGGGGATAGTGGATTCCTGCGACACCCGCAGTTCGGCAACTGACACACCGTCCGCACGTGGTGAATGCTTGCCGTGGTTGTAGCTGCTATTATTAATAATAGCTATTATTACATACTATTAATAACAGTCATAATAAATGGAGCTGTGTGACATACTCCTCCATGCAGACTGAGGTCCCCAGAACCCGGACCTGCTCCTACTTCTGTGTCTGGCCTCAGATGCAACTAGAAAACGCACTCAGGATTCTTCCTCTCCAGCAGCACCCCCACCAGCATGCAGCCACTGAAGGGACCAAAGCAAACGTTTCCAGAAGAGCTACTCCATGCCTGACATGACGCTGGGTCTTCCCACCTGGCATCTTAAATCCAGCTACACAGAATTCTCTTTTCACTGATGAGACATAGAGCCTCAGAAGGGCACGAGGAGGAGAGGCTGGAGGCCAACATGGGTCTGGAAACCCAGGACCAGGAGCTCCCCCCACTTCCACATCCAGCTTTTCAGACAGTGTATTCCACAACTAAGACTTTCTCCCACACGGGGGAGAGAGGAGCCCCACAGGGCAAGCATTCCTGTACAGGTTAGGGACAGAGTTGACTGGGGGCAAACAGGAAATTAGCAAGGGTGAGGGGAGAAAGGCCACGACCTGGGGGAGATGAGGGCAGCTGTGCTTAGCCTCTTGGGAGCACACACAAGGGCAGACTCACACAGAAACACACAAGGGTGTGAGCACAGACTCGGGCGGACCAGCACGTGCACACAGACACAGACACGTGCACACAGACACTTGTGCCCACACAGACACGGGCACCCACAGGGCACACAGAGGTGTGAGCACAGATGCATGGACACATAAGCACACAAGACACACACAGGGATACACACACAATCATGCATGGGTATACATACACACGACACATAAAAACAAGCATACACACCTGTGTGCATGGACACACACACACACACATGAGTCATCCTGAGCCCCAGGATAAAAGCTCTGGGACCCTGCAGACGTCCTCCTTGGAGGGTCCATGGTGAAACTTACCCAGAGAGGACTGGCATGTCTCCTGCCTCCCTCCTGACCCCCGTGGACAGGGACAGGCTGCTCCCTGCAGTCCCCAAACCTTCTTGGCTCCAGCAGCTGCAATTTTGGGGGCCTCTTGTGGATCTACCTTGGGTGCTCAGCTAGCACACCTCGTGGACTTGGCCTCAGGGACTCAGGAACAGTCGTAAGTAGGCGATCCTTTGGGTCTACAGGACCCTGTCTCCTTGGCTTTTCTTCCTGTCTGTGACTTGGAATTTCCTGTCTCAGGATTTCTCGGACAACCTCACGCGCCTCCAGCCACGGAGATGCAGGAAACAGGTGTGTGCCCATGGGAGCTGTGCTGCCGAGCTCACACAGAGGAGGCACCAACCTAGGGATGAGCCACCTGCAGCTGAAGCAGGTGAGGGAGAGAAGGAAATGCCCTTACCCAGCCAGGGGGTGGGGAGGTCCCTCTGGCTGAGAGGCCCAGGGTGCCTCTGTCTGGTTGGGGTGGATCAGGAAGGGCTCAGAGTCCCTAAGTGCAGCCCTTCCTCCCCTCTCCTCCCCAGGGATGGGGGAGCACAGCTGGGGTCGCCTCAGCCATTCTCCCCACCTCCCACCACCACCACGTATGCTCATCTGGAGACCCTGGTCAGCTAGGCCTGGTTCCAAACCTGCCGCAGCCACATTCCCCTGTGAGCGGGAATCCTTAGCTACCATGAAGGAGTGAGTACTGCCCAGCCCCGGAGGGCCCCAGGATGTGGGCATGAAGAACCTGTGCAGGCATCAGCCTTCCTCAGCACCCGACTGGCGCCCTCTCCCTTCGGCAGAGTATCCTGGGAAGCACCTGCAGCCCAAGGAGGACAAGCGGGGAGCACCAGCGAGGGCCAGGCCGGGGGTGGGGGTGGTAGGGGAGAGGGAGCCTGGCTCTCCCCTGGGACGGTGTCCTGCCAAGCCCCAGCCATTACTCAAGTTCAGCAGGCACCCAGGTCGATGATGTTGGATGAGTCTGAGTCCATTTAAGGATATTTAATTTCAAGCCTCTTTCCCTGACAGGCATAGGGAGGCCAGCCCCTGGCTGCTGGCCCCCAACGGACTGCAGCTGTGTATATGTCCCAGGCAGAGCCCAGGGCTTCTCACTGGACGTGGCAGTTTTCCCAGGGAAAGATGACTCTCCCAGAAAGGAAGGAGGTGGAGGACCTACAGGAACCTGGGACGGGTCCGTGGGTCTGGTCTCTTAATTAACAGTGTTTGCTGAGCATGTATGAGAGGCCAAACGCTGTGTGAGGCTCTGGGGATGCAACAAGACAGCTGTACTCTGAAACCTTGGGCCATGAGGTTTCCAGCACCGTCCAGGGGTGGGGGACAAGGGCATGGGAGAAGGGAGGGCATGGGAAATGGAGAATAAACAGGCAGCTTCCAGAGGCCCAGGCCTCCCTCCCCAGCCCCAGAGCTCTACCTACACACACTCACACTCCGGGGCTGCTGGTCCTAGCTCTCGGCCCCTGGGCAGCAGAAACCGAACTCCTTCTCCGAGAGGACCTCTCAAGGTTTGCATCCAGGAAGGGCTAGGTGTCTCGTCTCCCTAGATGGCAGGATCGATGCAGTGTGTGGATCCGCGCACCACCAGGCAAGCTGCTGGGGAGGTAAAGCCCCGATGAGCCCACAGGACTCCAACCCTGTTGCCCAACAGAAACCCATCGTGCAACACCAGAATCCGCACCCTCACAAGACAGGTTGCTGTGGTCCTTTCCCCCTTGTTCTTTAGGAAAAGAGAAAGGAAGGAGGTGGGTAGGAAAGAGGAAGGGGATGGGAAAGAGAAGGAAGGAAAGAGGAAAGGATGGCGAGAAAGCGGGCAAGAGAGGGGCAGAACTGTTGCAGGTGTGCGTAGACCCGCATTTGTGGGTCTGCTGTTCTTTGAGGACGACAGAGATTCCCTCAGTATTGGGAGATACTAGTATCTCCTCCAGTTCCCAGGGCTTGTGGCTGTTTCTCAAGCTGGTCCCGAGGGGCTGAGCCCTGGGTGTGTCTTCCTGGAAGGGCTCTTCCTGGAAGACACTGGGACACGAAATTCCTGTCCCCACAGACAGAGGGCCTGGCATCTGCTTGGTCGATCTAATTGAAAATGCATCTGCAATTACTGTTCTGCTCTGGTTTGTTTTTAAGGATTGCTTTTTCTAGTCTGTTGCTCTCCAGGCCTAAGGTACTGCTTCTTTAACCGCACCAGAGCCACCAGTCAGGGCAACGAAATGACTGGCACGTCGCTGGCCAAGAGCGATATGACTTATGCCTTGGAATTTTTGCAGGCCCTGGCAGTACGAGGCCTGCTGTAACAGATGCTCTCTTGGGGAAGACTGCTTGCAGAAACCAGGTGCCTTCTCTTCCCACAAAAGATACCAGGTTTCTAGAAACCTTGCAAAATGTGAGGAGCGCGGAGGGGCTATTGGAAGCCAAATGCTGCGGCTGCTGGGAATGTCCAAGAAGATGCCTGTGCATTTGTGCCCAGCTAGAGGACAGCCTCCCTGGGCCCCAGAGCATGAACCCATCAGGAGAAGGGCCTCTCTGTCTGCCCCAGAGCACAGGCTTCTTCACAGTACCCGTCTGTCAAGTGGTGCATCCCTCCCTGAGCATTCTGTGAGCTTCCCGACAAGAGCTTGAGGGGAAGGGTTTGGGCACAAACAGGTTATGTGGGAGGTAATCCTGGAAAGCGCTCACATAGGCTGGGGGCAGTGGCTAGGGAAGGGGGCCCGGCCGGAGCCGTCTCATAACGAGCATGCTGCTGCTGAGGATATTGGAGAGATGTTCAGAACAAGCTTTAATCTGACCCCTGAGGCTGAGCAGGCTGGAAGGTGCGTGGCCCCGCATGGGCCCATCCCCGGCTCCTGGGGCAGTGACTCTCCAGGACCCCTGGGCTAAGCCCACGGCCGCTCAGGTGAGGCCCTCAGGACAGAGGACCAGCGGTGGGCATGGGAACTGTGCGTGCTGAGCAGGTGTGGACATGAGACTGGGGTCTGCTGCATGTTTGGCCTGGGGTTTGGATGAATCAGACACAGTCTCCACCTGGCAGGGGGACGGGGGACAGAGACGCGGCCTGGAAGAGCCCCCCACAGGCTCACCATAGCAGTCACGTGACTTCAGACAAGCAGTCCTTGGAGGCCGGCCTGGCCTCTGGACCCCGGGGTGAGCAGAAATCTACGCCCACCGGTTGGACCCCTGTCACCAGTAGGAGACGATCCCAGAGGAAACCACAGCAGAAACTGAGTCCATGCGCGTCTTCTTCCCACACAGTAAACCCCGTCTCCTGAGAGGGTGGAAAGTGGGAGGAGGGACGTGTTTCTCACACTGGGAAGCAGAAACAGGAGGCAGGGTACTGCTCTTTCCGAGTCCCGTGGGTGATTTCTATCCCTCACAGCATGGAGCCCTGGGCAGCGGGAACAGGAGCAGCTTCCCATCTCCTAAAGCCGGCACCTCTCTGCTGGCCTTGCACGGGCTCCCCACCCAGAAGCCCCATGCCCACAGGAGTCCAGGACGGAGGCAGCAGAAGGGAGCCGAGACCGGTGTCAGGCTGGAGTTCTGCCTTGTCCCCGGGGGACAGGGCTACCCTGCCCCTCTCTGTGTGCTTGTCCTTAGGGCCACCTGCCTCATCACAATGTGTGCAGTGCTGCACAAAGGTCAGAGAAGGAGCCTTCCAAGCCCGCGGCCAGGCCCAATGTGAACAGACTCTCTTTCCATTATCCCTCCCCCCTGTCCTGCAAGATAAAATAGATTAAATCAAGAATGCTAAGATGGAGTGTCTCAGGGCTGTGTGGCATGAATACGGATCCTGCTGGCAGGCTTCCTCGTCTCACAAAGTGACTCAGCGCTTCTGAGTTTCTAAAGACCCTTTCCTCTGGACCAGCCGGCTTGTGAGCCCTGCCTTCTCCTCCTCCCACAGATCACCGGGAGCCTCGCCTCACCTGCAAGCCCAGGTGGTGGTGGCATATCCAGAACAGCCAGGACCCTGCTTCCCTCTGGCATCCTACTGCCCCAGCTGAGGGAGATGAGGCGCCAAGACATGCCTGACTCTGAACCTGAGCCTCTCTTGTTCCCTCATCAGGAAGGGCCCTGAGCAGGGGTGCCCGTTCTTTGGGGTCACCTTGGACAGCTCTCCCTTCCTCCCACTATGATCACTCCTGGCTCCAGAGAGCTCCAGAGGAGACCTCCTCAGCGTGTCCTGTCCCACCCCATCAGGAAGCTCATTGAATCTCTCAAGCTGGAAAGTAGTCTTTTTCTCCCTCTGCTAATGTTGGGATGGACTGAGCAGGTCCCCAGCCTCCGAGTGGGTGCTGCTCTTGACCCAGGTACAGGTGTCTCAGTTCCCTGAGGGAACTTCTGTGGGAATGGAAATGGCAGGAAGAGTGCCACCATCAGTGCGGGCTTCCTGTGTGCAAGGCACTGGGGTAGGGAAGGATTTCGCTTATTTTCTTTTAAAGATTTCATTTATTTATTTGAGAGAAAGATCACATGAGCAGGGTGAGGGGCAGAGGGAGAAGCAGACTCCCCACTAAGCAGAGACCCCAATGCGGGGCTGTGTCCCCAATTCCAGGATCATGATCTGAGCCACCCAGGTGCCGTGGGATTTTGCTTATAACATGCTTATCCAGCACTGCCGGCTCATAGGTCAGTTATACATTTTTGCCAGTGCCTGCTGGTGGGTGAGTACAGAGCCAGAATGCAGAACAGATCTCTAACTGCCCATCCGGGCCCTAAGGACTGTGCTGCTCCCCCTGTTCCATTCCTGCTGGACACCTGCTCCCTCCCCAGGGCCCTCAGCATGGGGGCTCAGGAGGGACTGACCGAGTGGCCCCCATAGCCTGTCAGGCTCCTCTCCCCTGCTCCTTCCATCCCTGCATGGGGCCCCCTCTCCTCTGCACCTTCCACCCCTGCATGGGGACCTTTCTGAGCAGTTGCCAGGCACCTATTCATTCAACCCAACTCTCTCAGCTTGTCAGCTTGCTGGCTCCGAGCCTCAGGCCCTCTGTGGTGTGTAGGAGCACAGCAGCCCCATCCAGGGCCAGTGAGTAAGTGGCAACATTGCCTTCCCATCCACCCCCTCGGTCCCCAGGAGCAGCTGGGCAGCTAAGCATCCCCACGTGCACTACAGGCCCCGTGGGGCCCCAGGTCCCCATGGCCTCCAGAAGACAAGAGCTGCCCTGGGAGGGAGGATATGGGCCTGGGAGCACTCCAGCGGTCCTCGGCCGGGCAATGAGACTCCTGCAGCCCCAGGCAGCCTCCTGGGATCTGTTTCTCTCCATGTGTGGCTGGTCCCTCGGCTAGCAAGACTCCAAGAGAGCTCAGCCAGTCTTGGCCCACCAACGGCAGTGCATCATCTGGCCCCAGTATCTTGTATCTTTGAAGGGCCATGTAAATAGAACAGCCCCCGTCTGCCACCACATTACGCGACAGCCTGATGGATCTTGGTAGATGGGAGAATGTGTCTGCAGGGCTCTCGATTGAGGGGCCTGGGCACTCTGTGAGCTCCCAGGGCCAGCCCCGAGGCCCTCGAAGGCACCTCTGAAAGGGACAGGGGCCTCCTCTGCAGAGTCTGAAGCTGGAGGGGACCCCCCATCCTGCAGGGACCCCAGGAGAGGGAGGTTGAGGGGTTCCCGAAGACTCTAGGTGACAGGAAGTGCCCACCACAACCTGGGCAGTTCTACGCTGGTGGCCTCGGTGGCAGGGACAGGAGCATCCCGCAGTTACAGGCTGCCCTTCTCTGAGCACAGGAAGAAGCAGGCCTGACTCTCAGCTTACGCCCCTTTCAACCCGAAGAAGGGGGCAGGCCCAACAACTTGAAGAGCCCCTGGCCTCTGGCCTCGGCTTGCTGACTACGTGCCTCGTGGGCCCATTGCAGTCTGCATGCGCCGAGGGGAGCCGGCATGACTTCAACCACCACACCCGAGTTACTCCCTGTGGGGGGAATGGCCTGGCTATGCTGCCCTTCTCTGTGCAAGAAAATCGAGGCAGGTGCTGCAGCCCACCCTGAATCAGGCTAGCCCCAGCCCTGCTGGAAAAGCCAGGAAGGCAGAGCGGGCCACAAGGGTAGGAGGATTTGGATGGGCAAGAGGGGGGAAGTTCCAGGTGGAGACATGGGGTGAGCATGAGCAAAGGGCTGGAAGCAGAAATGCACTTGGCAGCTGGAGGCTTGTCTGCAATGGAGCAAAAGGAGCCCCAGGGAGCAAGATGGGAATGGGAGGGAGGTTCAAGGGGAGAGGGCTTTGATGCTAGGCTGGAAGGTAAAGGAAGGCTTTAGAGAGATGATCAGCCTTAAATGCTCTGAAACGTCCCCAGGAGAAGAGCAGAGATATGGAATGACAAAGGTGAGGGGGTTAAGGGGAGGCAGAAGAGAGAGCCCAGGAAGAGAGAGAGGAGCAAGCAGAGAAGGAAATGGGCTCTGGTTCAGACCCAGGTGTCCTGGGAGTCCTCCAGACGCCGGCCCATGGCTCGCACCCTCCCCTGAGCCTAAGACAAAGATGTTCTGCACACTATAACTGTCTGAGGCTAGCCAACCAGACGCTCCTTCTCCTGGTCTTGGGAGTACAGCGGCTCCTGCCTGGGGGGAGCTGGGCCAGGAGGTCACTGAGTGGCTCTCTGCTACATGACTTTGGGTCCCAGATGCCCCGAATTGTACCATGACACAGGCCCTTCCAGCCTGAGTCTCCAGAGGCCTGCAACATCCCAGAGCTGGGTTCAGGCCAGCTGCGAGGGCCCCCAGCTCTGCGCAGTGAGGCTCCTGTATGAGCCCTGCCAGGGTCTAATCTGGCTGCACTCCATCAAGGGGTGGGAGGAAAAGGTCAGATTTGACAATGGGACCATCTGCTTTATCACATTCCAACTATTTGGATACTCCTGTGTAAACCATCTTCAATAACATTCCTGGATTACACGCCAGAAACAGAAAACTGGACTCGCAACCATGGGCATAAATGCCTAATTAAGCTCATTCTTTGAACCAAACCGTATTTGTGCGCATCTGTCGGCCCTCCTTCATCTCAGGCGCTGTGGGGCGCTGGGACGGCGTTGGCCCGAGCATGGGAGGGAGACAGCCCAGCCTGGCAGGCAGCCCCCGCCTCTCCCCAGCACCTCCCTGTCTCGGATCTGACTTGGCTCAACAGTTCAGTCTTATAGCCACCAAGTTCATCCAGACCTTTCTCCTGGGCTTGCGGCCCCCACCTTAGGGCCCTGGGCAGCCCCTGCCTCTCGCTCTGCCTCCTCTGGTGCAGCACCTGCCAACCCTAACCCTAATCCGACTGCAGATCCTGCCTAATCTGGGAAGGTTCTTGTAGCTGAGGCCTGGGCCCATTTCCTTTATTCCAGGCCAGAGAAGGAAGCCTTCCCCTTTCCCAGCACCTTCCTCGAAGCTGCTTGTAGCAGCTAGGTCACACCAGAGCTCGGAGGAGGGACACTGAGAGCCAGGAGACTGTGTGTGCTCTCTGATCTCCCCCTCTGTTGCCAGCTTGCTGGGTGACAGCTTTATCTCGTAGAGCCTTAGTTTCCCCACCCAGAGGGCTACGTTCAAGGCTCTCTGTGTCACATGAAGCTCTGTCTTCAGGGACCAGGAGCACCTGCCAAACTGTCCCACAGACTGGCTAATTATGAAATGAGATTTGGGGGTGTGACTTGGCCTAAGGTGACCAACTGGTGGCCCTCTCTGGGCCTCAGCTGACCTGACAAGTCATCCAGGGAGGCCTATACAAGACACAAAGGTGCTTCCATCACCTCTGCCCCACAGCTGTCACCCAGGCCACAAATGACCAAATCTCCAAGAGCCGGCCCCCCAGTCCCATGTTGCCACTCTTCCCAGCTCTCCCAGCCCCTGATACAATCGCCCCACAGACTGTTACAGCCCCTGTGGGCCACACTGTTCCTCCCCTAGCCTCATATACCCCATTTTCTGGAAACACTGGTGCCTCCCCTCATTGCTTAGGTCTGTGCTGGGGTGTCAACACCTTACCTGCCCACTGGCGTCTTCTGCCCCCGTAGAGATCCTGACGAGTAGAATTTTGATCTCAGGCTGATTTCATGAGTGATCGGAGTTCCTTGGTAGGTAATCAGCTCACTTTAGGGGACAGGTTGAACCAGAGCATCCTCCTAGTTCCCCGCCATCTTGTCTCCCCCTAGGGGTGTCAACACCTCCGGACCCTCCCATGCCTCCATGTATCCCCTTCCCATTCATCCCAGCACCCATTCTGCAGAGCTGGTGTCTCGTCTGTCTCTCCAGCTAACCCCTGGGCTCCTCCACATAAGGGACCTCAGCCATCCTCCTGACCACTGTGTCCCCAGCACCCAGTTCTAGGCCTGACTTGGGCTGAGTGTTGGGCTCACACCTCTAGAATAAAGAGTGAGTGTGAATCAATGAGCATTGGAACCATGGGACCCACAAATCTCAACCTTTCATACAACTAGACCCCAGGGAAAGCACAGGCTCCCCGCTCTGGGCCTCCCGTTCCCCAAGGCAGTGCCCCTGGTCCCCTGAGGCCCCCAGGAGGCACCTCCCCAGGGAAGAGTCAGCTCTAGCTCCCTGCTGCTTCCTTCACTTTGCTTCTGTCTTGCAAAGGTGTTCAAATGTTGAAATTCTGTTTGGGGAACAATTGGCCCAACATATGGTTGAATCACATTTTGTCTTCTGATGAAAAAATACACAGAAAACTTGGAAGATGATGACAGAGAAGCTTTACTGTGTTTCTTTTTTCTTTGGTTTAATGGGGTTTTGTATAACATAAGCACATCACTGGTGAGAGGCTCTCAGCCACTGTCCCGTCCCCTCATCATACTTGGGGGGAAACTGAGGCTCAAAGAAGGGAGGAGACCAGCCCGAGTTTCCTTGACGTGAAATCCAGGTCTCTGGCAGTTGCTTCTTCCTTCTCAACAGCCTCAAGAGGCTTGGAACTGACTCTCCTGAGGCCATTTTGGGTCCCAGTAGATTCTGATGTCTTCAGATTCTGTGGCTACTAGGTTTCACATCCTTGGGGTCAGAAGAGCGAGGAACAAGTGTGGAGCCCTCTCCAGAAGCCCGCCCCCATAGCTCTGTCAGGAGCAGGCCAGGCTCCCACCTCATCACCCTGTGATGTCCAGAACCTATAGCCACCCACCCTCTCAGCCCAAAAGGATCCAGGAGGCCTCTGCCAGGGAGACACTGAAAACCCGTTGGGAAGCAGGAGACCCTGCTCAGGCCATGCCATATGCTGTATGAGAGCCCACTCCTTGCTGCCCCTTCTCTGTAAATCCGCGTCCCTGGGACAGGTTTCAAATGCCCAAGAAGCACTGTTCTGGCCCCTGGAAGGCCGCACTGGGGCAGAGCCTGACTTGTTTTGATAGATCTGTTTGGGGCCATGTGTTCAGTGCAAGTCGCCTGCCTAGTACAATATCAGGTTCCGTAAGTCGGAGCCAGGATAGCACGAGGGCCCACTGTACGCTGCGGCCTGGGCCTGTTCTTTCTCGGGCTGCAGAGGCCGTGCACGCTGCTGGGCTGCCCTTAGAGCCTCTGCCCGGGACTCAGCGGCAGTGCACCCTCCATGCTCCCGCGACATGTCTCCTGACCACTCTTGGCCAGCGCGGTGCTGTGCCACACAGCTTCCTCGCTATGCATTATATTATTTTGCTCACATTAATCCCGATAGGTGTTGTAGGTGTTGTTGGTGTTGGTGTTGCCCCCACTTTGTGAATGACAGACCAGAGCCTCGGAGAAGGAAGGAGACACATCCAAGGTCACTGAGCCATACGAGGGCAGGACCAGGACCACACGCACCTGCAGAGCCCCACTCTCTCCGTAGCATAAGCTCAGGAGCTGGGCCGTGCTCCCTCCCAAGGGGGCAGGTTCCTGCAGACACACATGGGGCACATCCCCGGCCTTGGGCTGATGGAAGGTAGTTCTTTCCTTTTTGTTCTGTGGGTGGTGGGTTCCCTGGATGCTGCGCTCCCTGCCATGCTTCACGAGGGTGGGGTGGGACTAAAGTTGACCCTCCAAGCACCACCCCCCTCCAAGGAGACCACGTTGAGATCCCTGAGCCCCCATTTTGAAGGTCCGGCTGTGTGAGACCGAGGAGACGGCTCCAGGTGGCAACCCGCACAAAACAGGAGACAAGACCAGCAGGAGAGGAAATGGGCTGGGAGAGCACGAGGGCCCATTGTAACCTGCAGCCCAGGCCTGCTCCTTCTCTGGCTGCAGAGGCCCCCGCACACAGCTGGGCTGGAGCCTGGCCGATGGGCCTTCTGTGGACACCAAAGCTGGGACACACTTCAACCAAAGCCCCGCCATAGACAGAGCGGGCTGAGCCTGCGGGTGACAGGACATGGCCCCCACGACTCGACCAGCTGGGGACCATGCCCCATTAGTTTCTAATTAAGAGAAAATACATGTCTGACCTTCCTTCCCGAGTTGCTCCCTGCGGCAGGGCCTGGCCAGTGGTGGGTAAGAGCGTCCGGATGCTCACAGGCCCACTGCCACAGGACAGTGCCTCCAGGCTGGAGAGCAGGCGGGGGCCTGTGCTGAGGGCTAGAAAGCAGTGCAGCACCTCATAGAGGAGCAGCACTGGGTGGGAGTGGGTGGGAGGGAGGCGGTTCCTGCTGCTATAAGGTGATGATTGGTCCATCCAGCCAATGTTTGCAGCAGCCAATCCTGTGGGTCCCCAGAAAGCCAAGACACAGCCTCTGACTGTGGGAGCACAGAGGGAAGGGCAGCACAGTCCATGCATGGGCCCTGGGGGCATGCAGGATGGGAGGCTTCCCAGAAGAAGGGTGTCTGACATCTGGGTCTTAAAGGACGAGTAGGAGTTTGCCTTCAAGGGCAGGGGAGGAGCTGTATTCCAGAATCAACAACCTTGTACAGAGTCACAAAACTCAGAACCCTTCTCACCCAGGTGTCTCTGATTTTAAAGCTGCTACCCTTAGACTCTGGGTTTTGCTACTTTGTGTGTGAGGAGCTTTGAATGCCATGCCAAGGCTTGCGGAAGGGCCAGGGATGGGAGACGTGTTCAGATGTGGGAAAGCTCTGCCAAGAGTATATTGGGGAGATTCGGGAAACATTTCTGAGAGAGAAGCCACAAAATTCAGTTCAATCTGATCATTTGGGTATCAGGCAAGTCACCCTACACTTCTAAGCCTGAGTTTCCTCTTTTATGTAAAATGGATCACAGGGTTATCTGGTGTCTCCCTGCCCTCCCCACCTTCCAGCTTCAGGGGGAGCAGAAGGACCTCTGAGGCTAACTGTCTGGCCTGGGGAGACGAGCACCCCATACCAGCTGTGTGCCCTTGGGCAAGTCACCTATGTCCCGAGGCCGGAGGTCTGTCATCCAGAAGATGAGGCCACCTCCTGAGCTGTTGTGAGGACAGGGTGACAATGTCCCCATGGATTGCACAGCTTGGGATCTGGCAGAGTGTGAATACTCAGTGAGGGCCCCAGCTTGCAAAGAAGAACACACACCACATGAAAACCCATGGCACCTGTGAGGAGATAGAAAGGAGCATCCAAAAGGCAGATCTCTTGTGTTAGAAAGGGGATTTAGAGGTTGGAATAGTACATACTTACTGTATTACTAAGATATTATACATATTTATAACATTTAATAATTTAAAATATTGTTTACAAAGTCATACAATATAAGTATTTATTATAGAGAAGGTCTGATCCCAAACATCTGGGGTTTGGAGCTTTCAGATACCAGGAAACACCTGGGGACACCAAGGTGTTCCCTCCTCTTCAGAAGGACAGTCCTGGGTGCTCTCTGGAGCTGACACCTTCAGAAGGTCACAGTGTTGAAAAGCTTCTGCCTCGCTTTCTTTGGATCCTGTCCCCAGTCCAGAAAAAGCACAAAGAACAAATGGCTGCTGTGGGCTCACCATGGGCCAGGCCCTGGGCTGAGCTCGCTATGTGGACTGTAGCGTCTGATCTTCCTGTACCCTCGGGGGAAGGGATCTCATGGCCCCGCCTCAGTGTTCGGGGGTCTGGACACCATGGTCCCTTCCTGGTGTGTCATTTCTCATCTGCCAGGAAAGGCAAGAAGTACAGTGGACTCCGTCCCCATGTCCTCCAGGAACCCAGCGAGCATCAGCCTTCCCACCCACAGGCTCTGGGCTGTGAGAGGAAACACCCAGGCTGAGCTTTCAGAAAGAATGCCGCAGTCTTGGCTCTTAAGAACAGAAGCGAGTAGGCAGGTGGCCTCCGGGCGAACAGGGTTTAGGAGAATGCGGAGGCCACAGCAAAGGTCTGGGGCCTGCAGAGGCATCGGGAGGACCCGGCAGTCCACACTCAGGCACCAGAGAGGACTGACCTTGAATGTCAAACTGATGATGGACGTGATCCATGGAAGGTTAGAAGCAGAATGTGACAAGAAAAGAGATAAAAGAATGAGGAAAATTCATGCGGCCACGGTGCAGTCAGAAAATTATTAGGTAGTCCAGGAAAGGAATAGGGAAAGAGATTTCTAAACTCAATCCTTGCGCTCTAAAATAAAAAATATCTTCTGGGGCCACTGAGTTAAAGGAGGCTAAGGTCCGTCTCCTGGCCTCTCGGAACTCCGGGAAAGCTCTGGAAGCAGCAAAGCCCGTTGTTGAGCCACCTTGCCTTTCATCCTGCCAGCCAAGGCATCTCTCCCCAAGTCCCAAGTTGTGTGGCCATGGCCCCGGTGGCCGTCTCAGTGAGGAAGAGTGAGCAGAAGGGCTTGCGAAGACACGCAATGCAGGCATGCAGGTGTGCACTGCCGGTGTGCACTGGCGCACAAGCACGCACACTCGTGCAGGTGCTTAGTGGTGGTGTGTGTCGTCTGCTATCAGTTGAGACAACAAAGAGACATCGTGAAAAGCCGCCAACAGATGGGAGCCCACTGAAATGTCAGCCAGAAGAAATAGCCCACATCAGAAAAACCGAAATCCTAGTCTAGCAAAATCCCTGCCTCCTTTCTCCCTCCTCAGAGGAAAATTCCCGTGAAGGGCCCTGGAACTTGGGCAATCCACAATGAGTCATTTATTCAGGACCACCACACCGTCGTGCATGTTAAGGACAAAAAGGAAAAATGCTTTCGGTTTTGGAAACGGGGTTGCAGTCACAGATGGTGCCTGAACACGCGTAAATTCCGCTGCTGCGTGAACAGATGGAAACTTGAAGGAAAAAAAAAAAAAAAACAACTTTAGCATTCATCGGCCAGACCGCTGCCAGGCTGGAGAAGGAGGCGGGGGAGGGGTCTGTCACTTGACTGGGAGGGTCTTGGTCTTCCAATCAGTGGGATGGGGGTAAGAAATTGTGCGGAGTTCAACAGTCCGGCTAAGGGTAAGGGCCTCCTGACTTTGCTGTTTACTAGCTGGGGGAGCGTGGGATTGTTGCTGAACTTCTCTGAGCGCCAGCTCCTCATCTGAACAAGGGGATAATGAGGACGACCTCCCAGGACGGCTGTGGGAACTGAAGCAAGTCGTGTGCGCAGAGCACACCTCTGCTCTGAGGCAGAGTGAGGGCCCGGGAAATGGTAGTGCCTCCCGGCAGGCGTGGCAGATCTTACCTGCCAGGTAAAATCGCAGGTAGCCTTTCAGGGCAGCTGAAACACCAAGGAAGTCCCCGCGGTTGGCTCTATAGACAGCATGGGAAGAGGGAGAAGAGATGGAAGCTCCTCAGGCCAACATACACTTTCCAGAAGACTCCCAGGCTCTGGACAAGCTCTCCGTGAATCAGGTTCTGCAGAGACTGTGCTGTGCGTGGGCAGGCTGGGTAAGACCTTGAAGGAGGACAGTTCAAATGGAAGGTTCTGTGTCTACTGCCCGAGGATTCTCATTCAGGAAACAAGTCAGGCCTGAGTTCTGCCCCCGGGCAGGAGTCCCTCTATGGTGGATTGATTGCAAAGGCGGCCACATTTCCTCACCCCTCCCTGCTGCAGGCCCCTTGTCCTGTGACCCACCAAGAGGTAAAGTTTCCTGGTCGAGCCTGCCCTTGTGACTTTGGCCAAAAGCTTGCTGTGGAAGTGACAGGGTGTCCGTCGAGGCCAGAGTCCCACTCTCTTCTGCTCCACTGTCTTCTCTTGAAGAGCAACTCTGGGCTGACTGGCTGGAGGAGACTCGTGGAGCACAGCCAAGCCGCCGTGGCCCTAGCCGAGGGCCCAGATATGGAAGATGGTCAAGGGTAAGCATCAATAAAGTCACCTCGCTAACCTGCGAGTGAGCAGAGTGAGCCCTGGCAAGCCCAGCTCAGGTCAGCAGAACCCTCCGGCCAGCCCACTGGGTGAGGGCAAACATCTATGCTTAGAATCACATGCCAGAGATGTCTAGGGGGCTCACTGTGCTAACAGTCACAGACCTGCCCCTTTCAGCAACTTCGTACTTCAAACCAACCTCCCTGCTCTGCAGAGAGTGGGGCAAGAGGAAGGAAAGGTTCTCAGTACAAATCCAGAACTGAGATTCAAAATTCAGAAACTCACTTTGGAGGCGAGGAGTTCCCTGTCCCACAGACCACGCTGCAGCAAAGGGTCACGTCCCCAAGCACTGGAAAGCCCCTTCGCTGGCACAGCTGGTTTCCCTGGTGAATGGTGGAAGTGCTGACCAGCCTCAGCACAAGGTCGGGGAGAGTTCCTGGCCCTCGGCTGCTGGCCCAGCACCACAGAGAGGACGGCCCCAGCCCATGACACCCACGGCAAAAGGAAGCCTGAGGGTCTGGCTCCAGTCGGGCCTGGAGACCCCCGAGCTGGGCAGGAGGGCTGGCACCAGCAGAGTCCACCTCCCACATTCTGCTGATGCTCTCCAGGGAGACCGCCCCACCCCTTGCCCCCATGTTGCTTCCGTGGTGGTCCACGCGGTGGACACTTCTAGATCTGGGACCCAGCAGGACCCCGGCTGGCGTTAAAGAAACACTCAGTGACACTCATTAAAGATGGTGAGACAGACTTTATTCAGGACCACTGCAATGGGGTCTTGAGGCTGCTTGCCCTTGTCCTGAGGCCGTGACCTAGAGCCTAGCCTGCAGAAGTCACTCAGTGCAAGTCTGGGGAATCAATGAATAAAGGAGTGAATGACATGCAAATGGAGAGGTTAAGGACGGATCACAAACAAAGTTACATTTGTAGTGTCGTGAATGGTTCTCTAGACCAGGTTCCCAGAGGGCCCAGTGGAACTTTCTGCAGACCCCACAGTTCAACACATGCTACCAAGAAGAAAGAGTTTCAGGTTTTGAGAAGTGTGGGCAACCGTGGTGTGTTGGATATTGTCCTGCCCCGTCTCTCAGTCGGTGTAGGAGCAACCGGCCACAGACAGGAGTGGCTGCCGGCTCCTGCCTCCAAAGGCCTCTGCGTCTCGTGTCTTCTGTTCCTGGGCCCTCTGCTTCTGGGGCTGCAGTGCCCAGGAAAACTCCCAGCCTTTCTGGGGCATGCCCACCCTTAGAAGCGCAAGGGGGTTACCACCCCCGGGTAACTCCTGATGAAGGGGGATGTGAGCCCGCAGATAAACTCTTCCCTCCTCTTGTGTGTCAGGGGGGCAATTGGGACGCATGGTGTTCTACACCTGGCTTCAGATGGTGCCCAGGAGAAGAGAGCCAGTTGTGCACGGTGGTTATACTTTTCTCGGTGGGCCACTCCTGCTCCGTAGGATCACGTCCCCCAAATAACGTGATAGCGCTTGCAGACAAGCCGTCAGCCTCGGCCCCGGGGGGATCAGCCCCGTCCTTGCTGCGGTGGGACTGACGATCTCCTCCTTCAGTGCTGGGAAAGCCTCGTGAAGTCCCCCAGGGGACACACGATACATCTGTTTCCTGAGTTTGCAACTATAAAACACCACTTACTCCGTGGCTTCAAACAACAGAAATTTATTCTCTCACAGGTTTGAAGGGCCCAAGTCCAACTAACACACTGAGGGGCTTTCAGGACCATCCTCCACCGGCCAGAGGCTGACGCCCTCGAACTTGGCTTTGGTGTCCCTTGAGGGACTTAATTTGTCAGCAGGTAATGAGACTGCTCGTGAACTTTTTCAGATCTCCCCTGCTGGACCGTGACACCCCAGGCTATAGGCAGGGGCCTTCCAGAGCTCTGAAACCTCCCATGTCAGGGCCAAGAACTTGGAGTAAACACTTCTGACAAGCAGGGACCTAACCCGCACATGAACCCTCCACTTCCTCTGACCCAAGCCTGGACTTCCTTTGCAGACTTTCCCAATTTTTCTGGTCTCAAGGGGAGGATCCTCACCCCAACAGGTGGAGGGCCCCAAGACTCCCCACCAGGTTTACTTGGGGGAAAGGGAGGTGTCTCGTCCGGCCCTGATTCTCCTCCAACTACTGTCACCAGGGCAGTGTCTCATATATGGTCGGAGCTTCACACGGACTTGCTGAATCACTGCAATGTGGCCTGCTGGTAGGTTTTCTAGGCTCTGCCTCTGGCAACGGCAGGAGCCGGAGCTGCTGGCCATGCTCAGGGAAGAGGCTCTGCGTCGGAGAAAATGAGGCGTTTTTGTTTGATTGGATTTCTACTCCTGGCTCAGCCTGCAAACAATGAACCTTGAATGTCTTATCTCACATTGCATTAGAAGGTAGACCTGTGAGCCTTCATTTGGTGTTTGGGTTCTGATCACCCTACATCCTTTCTCTCCCGCACATTTGTTCTGGGGCAGGCAGGAGAAGGCCAGATGGGACCTGGGCACCTGCCCTGTCTGGCAGAGCCCGCAGCGCGGGACCATGGAGCACCCCGCACGGGGCAGAGCAGCAGGGTCTGCTGAGGCCTCTGGGGCTGGACCCCGGGCTTGTGGGACGTGTTAGGACCTTCGGCATTCAGTGCTCTCTAGTTCTCCCAAGGTGACACATGGTGAGCAGCTTCTCCTCATTGCCAAAAGCCCCACCCACATTAGTGATAAGAGACAGGAAGCCAGGCTCCAGCTGCCCCTGCTGGGGCATTTCTGTCCTGCCCTGGTGAGCAGCAGAGCGGCTGCCCAACCCCGCTTGGAGTCCTCTTACCAGCACAGGACCCTCTCTGATGTCAGCCAGACTTGGGGGAGGGGGAGTTTAAGCCACCATGGAGGGAAGAGACACGGGCTGCAGAGTCAGAACACCTGCCTTCTGAACCCCACTCGGTCATCACTGGCTGTGTGACCTCCGCCCAGCCTTCCCCCAATCTGGCCTTCACCCCCGCCCCCAGCCCCCAAGATGGAAGCACAGCAGGATGGGATTTGTGGCCTCCTGGCGTCACTTCCCAGCCAGCAGAGGCTGATTCCTGGAAAGACCCTGTAGTCCCTCAAGCCCATCCCCTCCCCAGGAGAGCTGGTCCAAAGCCGGGGATAACCAGGCTCCCCCTTCCATGGTGTGGCAGGCAGGGGTGTGCAACCACGTCCAAGTGTGCCCAAGACTGGCACATGGCTCCTCCGTGTGCCCGTGCACTCATAACACACAACCCACATGTACATCTAGGGAGGCAGATATCATTTTATCAGTGCTCCACTCCCTCCTTGGTCTGGAAGTTACCTGCCACTCCAAGCAAGGGGCTCACTTAGGGTTTTCTCATCAGTATGTCTGGAAGTCCTGTGACCTAAGACAGACCAATCAGGCTCCTTCCCTGAGACTTCTTCCACTGGAATTAGGGAAGACAGGCCAGCCGTCCCTTCGAGCTTATGACCAGAAGTTCTCAGAGGCCATGTGTGCTGGGACAGGGGAGCCACCAGGCCTGAAGGAGGAGAGGGAGGGGAGCAGCCCCCAGGTCTTGAAACTGAGTTTGTTCACATTGGCCTCTGCCGCTGGTAGGGGACTCAGGGCGCTCCCTGACACCTGCTGGCAGACAGCATGGCAGGGAGAGGCCTGGGGCCAGAGGGCTGGGTGCCGGTCTGCGTGGGAAACCTCAGAGACGGTTTTCCCGCCCAGGCACAGTTTCCCATTGCTGAGATGGTCATTTTGCCCTGGGTGGGCCCTGGGTGCCTTCCAAACACAGCAGAGCAGAGTCCTCAATGCATGCTCACGGAGCCAGCTCCCCTCGGGCTCCCACACTTCCTCGCTGTGCAGCCACGAGTGAAAGGATTGACTCTCTGAATCTCGCTTCCTCCCTGTGAACGCCCCTCCCTGCAGGGGCTGGAGGGCCAAGCTTGGTCTTTACACAGGCTGACAGCCCAGCCAGGGGTGCTATTATTATCCTGGGTCCTCAACACCCACCCACCCCAACTCCCACGTCCCCGTCAGGAGCTGGCAGCTCCCATGGTCTGGGGCCTCCTCTTCCCCAGACAGAGCCAAGACTCTGAGCTCATGCCTTCTCCTTCCAACTGAAATACTACAACTCTCTCCCTGCTCTGACCGTCCCACCAACGTACATGAGCACACGCATGCACAGACAGCATTGTCACACACACGCATACATGCCCACCCGCTCACACACACGTGAATGTTCACATGTACCCATATGCCCTCTTGCTTGCACACACACTCATGTATGCCCGCGTGTGTTTGTGCACGTTTGCACATTCATACGCCAACGTGCTTGCACATATGCAGGCTCACATACCCACACACAGGCTCTCACACGTGCGTGCATGTTTTCCCTACACACTCACACACAGGCTCAACACAGGCACACACACACATGCATGCTCTCACACGTGGGTACCACACTACCACATGTGTACAGAGACGTAGACGTGCACTCACGCTCACATGCCCACATGCAAACACATACGCTCAAATACACACCGTTCACCCCCTTACTCTCGTCTCCGCTCAGAGCACACGAGCTGTCTTTTCAGCCCAGTAAATCCACTTTTACGTCCCCAGATGGAGGGGGCGGACACGGTCCCAGTGACACCTTAGATGTGGAGAGGCAGCCCTGGAGCCGTTTTTATGACTGAGTTATAAACCCCCGTGGCAGAGGCTGGTGCTGGACATGCAGTCAAGCTCAGCAAAGAGGGGCAAGTGGGGCCATGACGGAGGTGACAGGACGTGGCAGCGCGAGGGCTTGAGGCCCTGGCCAGCCCGTAACTCAGACCCCTCCTCCCTGCACTGGGGAATTAGGACTCTTGGCCATGTGCTTTTCTATGCCTCACATAAAAACCACTGCTTAGTCTTCCAGTATCTCTCAAACTGAGGGCATTTCCATCTGATAACATACAGTTCTGGTTCTCTGCTTGGGCTCTCCCAAGATGCACAAGGACCCACAGACATGGCTTTTTCTATCACAAGGCCTATCGCCCTCGTCACCCTGCCTTTACTATTTTAACCACTTTTTACACAACACGACACTTCCGGTTCTTCCAGCTGACTCCAGGAGGGCTGGATTTGCTCAGAAGATGGGAGCAGGAAGCCCCCGTCCCCAGTTCTGAAGGGAGGTAAGGGCTCCCTGGTCCCCAGAAACTCAGATTTCGTGGCAGGAATGAGCTGTCGGAGCAAGGAAAGTGAGGCTGTGGCTGCCATGCCTGTCCTCCGAGGTGGGTTCTGGGGAGGACAGGGCTCCCTGGAGGCCTCTCCCTGGGCTGGGAGCCAGTGCGTCCAGGGCCCAGAGAAGACACAATATGGATCGTGAAGGCCTGGCAAGGCACAGCTGCAGAGCTGCTCTGTTGGGTGAAGCATTATCCTCTCGACTCTACCTTTTTTTTTTTTCTTTTTTCAGGATTTATTATTTGAGAGAGAGAGAGAGGACAAGGCGAAAGAAGAGAGAGAATCTCCAACTGACTCTTCTCACTGAGCAAGAGGCCTGATGCAGGGCTGGATCCCCGGACCCTGAGATCATGACCTGAGCTGAAATCAAGAGTCAGGCACTCAGCTGACTGACCCGCTCCACTTGTAAAGTTCCCAGGGGAAGGCAGAGATGCATTCCTGGCACTTTGCTGGGGCTGAGAAGAGCAGCAGCTGAAATCAGGGTGGGTGGGGGGATTCTCAGGCAATGTGAGAGCAGGACATTGGGAACAGAAAGGCCATCGGCTCAGATGGCACTGGCCACAGCTCAGACTCCTGGGCCAGCATGGGTCAACCCCAGTCCCTTACTGGAGAGATGAGGAAACTGAGGCCTGTGGGGCTGGCCAGACAGGGCCAGAGCTGGCCACCACAGTGAGAGGCCCTGCCCCAGGCCTTGCCAGCAGCCTGTCTCCAGGGAGACCCACCATCCACAGAGCTGCAGGGTTAGGAAGGCGCTTCTGCAGGAGGACTTTCAGGCTGGTCCTCAGGCCCTGCTGCTGACCTGCCCACCATTGGTCCTACGATCTTCTAGACCAGGGGTCACAGACAAGCAGTGCTGATCCAGATCTAGCCCATGAAGGAGTAGTCTTTGTCCTGTGTCTTGCATTTTTAATTATTAGAATTAGTTTCTAACTTTTTAAGATTGTGTTCTCTCTCTCTCTCTCTCTCTCTCTCTCTCTCTCGTACACACACACACACACACACGTATACTCACTGCCCCTAGGATGTGACTTTTTGTGGTGTGGAAGAGTCCATCATGGTCTCCTGCATGATTCTAAGCTCCAGAAGCAGAGCCCTCATGGACCTCACCCCCTTGCCCTAACAGACCTACCACAAGGCTCCCCAGTGCTTACAGGCACCCCAGCCTCATGACCTCATGGCGGGAGAAAAAGCCAGCTGGTCTGGGGCTATTCTGGAATTGACACAGTGCCCAGTTCCTCACAGCCATCCCTGGGGACCACCTGCAGCTTAGAGACCCTACTCTCCTGCCCAGGAGGCCACAGCCCAGCCAAGGAGAGGCAAGCCATGGGGCGATGGTCATGGGGCAATCTCTGTTCCCTCCTCCCTTCCCTGCCTCTCCTGAATTGGCATCCCACTCCACACCCAACATTTTACCTAAGGATGTGTATGTGCACAACACACCAGAGCGAGCATGCACTCACACACCTTGCAGTTTCTGCACCTTCCCCTGACCTAGTCCCCTGCTGGAGCCCCTTCCATTGCATCTTACAAGGGATTCCCTGCAGCCTCTCTCCCAGGTGGCCCGCAAGGCCTCTCCGCTCCCTCCTCCTCTGCTAACAAGATGGAGGCTTTGCAGGATGGAAGCTTTGTTTTCTCAGTTCATCTCCTGACAGCACACAATGCAGACACTTTGATGACCCCCATTGCCCAGGGCCTCCAAGGTAGGCACACCTGGACCAAACGCCCATGGACGCCAGGTGACTGGGCCAGGTTTGGCCTCCACCCCGAGGGCAAGCTCCCTACACAGGCACCACAAAGCCTCCTCCTGGCGGGTGTGCCTGCCCTTCCCTCCAGACTCCTGTCTCTGCACACCGGCCTACTCTACCCCCACTGAGGGGATGTGGCCATGATCATCACCAGCAGGACGCTCCGAGCCCTTCTTCGGCCAAGACCTTGCCCAGATGCTTGCCCCATGTCATCAGCCTTGGGTCTCAGCATTGGCTGAGGACTGAGCCATCACTATTCCGCTCCTCCCAGCTGGGAGGAAAGGGCGTGGCTCTACAGGCTGATGAGCAGGCACACCTGGGAAGCCCCTACCCCAGACGGCCCCCTGACCTGCACACGGTCTTTCTTCTGTGCTAAGTGCCCCTGCCTTCCCCTCCTTCACTGGTGCTGGGCCTTGGGAACGGAGAATCCCCTGCTGTGCTGCGGTGTTGGGAGCACCAACGTCCAGGCAGGGCGCACATCTCAGCTTTTGGACAAAACTGCCCCGGGGACTGCTTCTGACGCAGCAGGACAGAACAGTCACAGGAGCCGATCCAACCGCGAGGAGCCGGCGCTCCTCTGACTCCGCCGCGCCGGCGTACCTGGGCCCAAGCTTAAGCTTGTCAAATAAACCCTCGTGCGATTGCATGGGTGCTTGGGTCCTTGGTGGTCTCTCCACCGAGAAAACTCAGGCACAACAAAATGCCCTGGGGCAAGTCAGCCAGCGGGTCGCCCTGCCAGTCGGAGGCATTTCTGTGCCTGGAACCCCAGTCCCTCCTTCCAGGCCCGGACCTGTGGCTCTTCACAGAGACTTCCTGCCACCCGAAGAAAGCTTTTGAGAGGACTGATGGCATACGCACATGGCATCATATGTGTATATATAAATGTATATATATACACGTGTGTGTGTGTGTTACCCTAATCAAAATTCCCCGGGGAAAATGTTACTCTTCCCTTTGAATGGAACATCTAGCCTTGGAAAGATCCCAGGCTCCAGTGCCTTCACAGAGGTTAGTCAGGTTCTGTAAATGTTGGCCACAGGGTCCTGTAGTATGGACAGTAGGGAGCCTGCAATGACAGTCGGTGTTAGCAGTGTCCCTAGAAGAAGGGCACAGACTATTCATGGTGACATAAATAGAGAAATAGGCACATAGTCCCAGCACTTAATTTTCGAGAAATGGCTTACCATGGTGGACGCTCCTCAAAGAATGTTTATGGAAAGATGGCGTTTCAGACTTGGAGACAGAGGAGGCATTCTGCAACTGGGCCACACACCTGAGGGAACCGCCTGGACACAGAGGGACTGTGCAGTCCCTGTGCCATCTGGTTGTGAGAGCCCAGGGACCTTGGCTAGACTCTCAAGTCAAGACCCTCTGGCCAGCCCCCTACCCCAGGCAAGGCAGCAGGTCCTGGGGTGGCACGGAGGCTGGGCCGGAGGAGGGCCGGGCCATGCCAGGTGCAAGGGTTGAGGCGTCCAATGCAGCCATCTCAGCATCCCAGTGGGCTCCTAACTGCTCCTCCTGAGGTTTCTTGGGAAGCAGGCTGTCAGGGAGCTGGCAGGTGCCAGGGACTCTGCCATGATTCAGAGCCAGGAGTTATATAGCAAGGACAGGGAGGGGCCTCCTCTCTGGCTTCTCTCGAAGGTGCACACACCTGGGAAGCCCAGACCCAGAGGAGCCCACAGCTCTGGGCAGGGCCTCCCATCTCCTGTCTGGCCAGTGTCTTCTCCTGGTCTTCCTGTCCCCCAAACACCCTCCATGTGGCCCGTGACCATTTAGCAGAGCAGAGCAAGGAGTCGCTGCTCTGCCTAGAATCCTCCACTCCATGTGCCCTGGGGGATCGCAGCCCTCTGGCGTTGCCCAAGGGACCAGCCAGGGCCCTCCACCCACTCTCTGCAGAGTCTCAGTAGCTGTCCCCCACTCCGGAGACCCCAACCTATTCATTCCCCCTGCTGTGCTCCCTAAAGAAATGCTGTGAAGCATAGGGGGACTCTCCTCCCCACATCAAGAAGGTTCCCGGGGCCTGAACTGCTTTCAGGTGTTGCTGTTCGGACTCCAGGGAAATGTGGCCCAAAAAGGAATCCCTGCCTCCACCAAACCTCTCTCACCACCTGAGCTCCAGCCACACTGACCTCCATGGAGCTCCTCTCCAGAAGGGCCAGATATCACAGAGCCTGGGCTCCCCCATGCCCCACCTCTGTGCATTCCCCCGCCCCCGCCCCGGCCTTCCTGCCCCCAACCGTTGAGCACCCCTCCCCCACCCCCAGTAGTTCCCCCTCTTATTCCCCCTCTTCTCAGTAGTTCTCAGCTGAGGGCAAATCTGCCCCAGGGCGTACTTGGCAATGTCTGGAGACATTCTTACTCTGCAGAACTGGGTTGGGGGCTGTTACTGGCATTTAGTGGGTAAAGGCCAGGAATGCTGCTAGATATCCCACCATGCACAGGATGTCATAAGAGCAAAGAATGATCTAGCCCAAAGTGCCAGGAGTGCTGAGGTCAAGAAACCCTGACCTCAGTCATGTTCTCCAGCATTGCCTTGCATATGGGGCAGCCCGCTGTCTGCCTGCCCATGACAGCAGGCGGGCAGATGCTGAGGACCGGACTCACAGGGCAGGCTTGGCAGAGGGCAGGGCCGAAGACAGCCTCTGAAGGATGAGAGGGCCTGCTGCAGCCATGAGCCAGTGCAGTGGGACAGGCCTGGGAGCCGGCAAAGAGCCTGAAGGCCGGACCAGGGGCCTCTGGACATTTAGAGATGGTCCTGCTGAGGGAGTGAGGCTTTCCGGAACTATCGTCAAAGGCTCTGGCCCTATGGCCCTTCCCTTCCCCCTGGGTTGGGAGGAGGCCTGTGGGAGAAGCATTGGCCATTTTAGCCACCCAGGCTGTAATTCCATCTGGGCAGACCAGCAGAGCTGCCGGGAACAGCCCCTTCCATCCCCAGGCCATAATTTGCCTCCCTGCCCCCCACTCCCAGAAAGACCCTAGCCCACCCTCCCCAGACGCTGCCTCTGGGAAGAGTCCAGGAATGAGGGGAGGCCCTCATCTGGGAGACTTGGCTGGAGATCAAGTCCCATCAGTGCCTCTGACCATGAGGAAGGGGGCAGAAGTCAGGGGATCCTTCCCACATCTCACCCACCCTGGCATAAGCCTGGCCCAAGCTTCCCACTCTCTCAGGTGCCCAGGAGGGGGTGAGAGCAACAACCTCAGCCAGCAGTGTCAAGCGGGCAGGGCCTGAGGCTTGACCAACTCTGGGGGCACAGCTCAGCGGCCACCCCACCCTGGGGTTGGGAGCATGGCAGCTCAGCTGGGCTGGAGCTTCAGTGCCACAAGGCCACTCAGGGATCACCAGCTCAGTCTGGGGCTCTCCAGGGCATGCCATCCTGCTTTTATGAATTAGCTGATGAATTCAACAACTACTCGGTAGACATCTACCACACGCTGCAGCTGGACAGAGGACGAACTTCTGAAGCCACCGCTTGTTCCGAAGCAGGATAGAGAGAAAAAGTGAGCAAGTGAATACACAGTGGTCCGTGGAAAGGGCTTGGGTAGGCTAGATTCAGCTTTGGCTGTGGGGGTCAGGAAGAGCCTCTTGGAGACATACTACATGAGCAGATGTGTAAATGTTCAGGAGTCAGTCCCAGGAAGTTTTGGGGATGGACAACGCCAGGGACAGAAACAGTATGTGCAAAGGCCCTGAGGCATAAACAAGCACAGAGCACTGAGGAGTGGCTCTGCTGGGATTTCGGGTGCCCTTGCTCCGGTCAGCCCACAAACACTGTGCACTCAGTGCTCAGTGACCATGTGGCCTCCCTGCTCTTTCACAGTGGTCTTCCTTCCCTGGCACAGAGAGGAAGGATGGAGCAAAGGGCGGCTGGCCCCAGGGCCCTGGAAGGAGACATTCCACCAATCAGGAATGGAGGATAGAGCAGAGGAGCAGGCCAGAGAGAGAGCTGGATGCTGGCACAGCCTCCTCTCGGGCCTGGGCCCCGGGCAGCTGCCCACCTGCTGTCCGAGTCTGCTCCATCTGTCCTTTAAATTGTCATGTAAAGGCTTCCTGGCACAAGGGACTATGTGCTGGAAGGGAGGGGAGAAAGGAAAGGAAGGAGAGACGGAGGATCATCATCTCTGACCCACATTTTGCAGCTTAACTGAGTGAGTATTGGCACCTACTATGGGCAAGGCTCTTTGCTAGGCCTTTTGGACTAAGAGTGGATACAGTGATGACCAGACTAGAAGAAGAGAAATTGAGTCTTCATGGGTCAGAGACATTTCCTAAAAGAGCTATCACTTATTGTTGTTGTTTTATGCAGCTTCTCTCTTGGAGACACTGTTCTAAGTTCTAAGTTGTTTTATGTAGCTTCTCTCTTGGAGACACTGTTCTAAGTGCATGACACATGTTAACTCAGTCAGCCTTACAACAACCCTAGGGGGTGGCTACTATTATGCCCATTTTACAGACGAGAAAACAGAAGCACAGAGAAGGTAAGTGACTGGTCAAGATCACACAACTAGTGAGGGGTGGGATTGGATTTGGACCCAGGCATTCTGGTTCCAAAGCCTATTCTCCTACTTTCCATGCCCTGCTGCCTCTTGGAAAATGGCCTTTGAACTTGGTAGGATTTTGACAGGTAGAGGCAGAGTTCGCCAGAGAGAAAGACAGCCCAGAGAGAGGAGCCAGCTCAGAGGTGGGGTCTGAGATGGGAAAGCCGACACAAGGTTGCATCTGAGGTAGAGGCAGAGAATGGACTCTCGTGCATAGGCTGTAAGCTCGGAGGCTCTCTGGGGTCAAGCCTGCTCACATCACCCCCCACAGGCCCCAGCTTCCCCCTCCCTGGTTTAGCAGGGACTCCTGTCCCCCAGGACCAGCCACAGCAGTGACACCTGCTGAGTGCTCTGCTGAGTTCCTCCCCAACCCTCCAGCTCCTTAGCCCTCAGACAACCCAGCCAGGTGGATGTTATTGTGATGCCCATTTTAGAGATGGGGAAACTGAGGCTCAGCCAGACCGAGAACACTGCCCCATCACACAGGATGCAAAGCCTGGAGCTCACAAGAACTTCTAGAGCCTCCCTTGGAGACCGTCTCTGTCCTGTCTCCTGCTCCTTCCCCTCCCTGCCCAGAATGTCTTTGCTAGCACACACCGCCCTGGCGCCACTCACAGCCTTAATAGCTCCAGCCTGCAGAAACAGAGCAAACTGATGACCATGTGCATCACTTTTATGACGTTCATAAGAGAGCCATAATTAATTTCCCAAATGCACACAAGGCTCAGGGGATAGACTGGGTGCTATTCACAGATTGCAGGATCCTGTGACGGTTTTAGGCAAATGAGGAAAGAGTATTATTTGCTTCTCTAACAGTTGCCTGGTGCATTTTGGTCTTAATGATGGCATTTCCAAAGCAGTTTCAGAAACAGATTAAAGAAGTAGCATTTTTAATCTTTAGCAAAAACCCAAGATGTCAGGAAAATTGTAATGTCTGGAGTTTTTGTTTTGTGTTTTGTGTTTCTTTTTTTAGGACTATGTTTTCTAGAGTTGGGGCAAACCGTGGTGCACAATAAAGTAACAATGGCATTTACTATGTAAACAGCTACATTATCTCCAATCACTCAGTCTCGGGCTGCCTGCTCCTCCCACCCCAACCTCAAGAGAGCAAGAAAGGGACTCAAGGGGGCAGAAGCATGAGACCCACCACCCACCAGGAGGATCTGGGGCCAGGGGAGAAGCCCCTACCCTACCCCCAGTCTGGGATTCCACTGTGAAGAGATGCATTTCTCACGTGATGCCACCACCCCCAAGGACAATGGTCCCTTTACTGTGAAACAGACTGGAACTTTAAAGAAGAAGGTGGGTGGGATACCACTAAGAAATAAATATTTGGTCTTTGTCCCAGGTTGGTGGCACACAGCTCCTAAAACTTTTGGGATCTTCTGAATGGTGTGAGTGCCTTTTGTATGCTAATGAGATGACTGGTGGCCAGGAGGAGGGGAAGGGGGGCGGCCTAAGGGGCTTCAGGATGGGGGCTGGTCAAGAAAGACCATGCATGATTAGAGAGTTGGAATTTCAGCCCCTTTAACCCCCATACCTCCCAGGCAGGGAGGGTCTAGAAATTAAGTCAATCGCCAATGGCCAGTGATTTACTCAATCATGTCTGTGTAATGGAACCTCTACTAGAAAAAAAAATAAAATAAAAAAACAAAAACCCTAAACCAAGGGGTTCAGAGAGTTTCCCAGTTGGTGCTTTCAGGGTGACATGCTCCCAGCAGACGGATGTGCCGCGTGCACCCGCCCCCCATCTTGTCCTCTGTATCTCTTCCAGTTAGCAGTTCCTGGGGTGCATCCTTTCTAATAAACCATGGACAGAAAGTAAGGCACCTCCTTGAGTTCTGTGAGCTAGTCAAGCAAATGTTCAAACCCCAGAATTCCAACCAATTCACAGCCAGGTCAGAAGTGTGGGTGGCCCTGGACTTGTGATTGGCATCTGAAGGGAGCACAGCCTCTTGGGACCGAGTCCCTATCCTGCCAGGTCTATGCTAACTCCAGGTAGCTAGTGTGAGACCTGAATGGGATTGTAGGGCACTTAATTAGCATCTGCCGGTGTGGGAGCAAAAATACCCCCACACATTTGCTTTCAGAGGGCTGGTTGTTAAAAACAGTGCACAGAGGAAATCCAGAACACACCCGGACAAGACTAACAGGGGACATGGTGGCAGCCTCGGAAGAAGGAAGGGCAGGAAAGGTGGCAGAGGCTCCATGGCATTAGGAGGACAGGTGTGGTGCTCAGGGAGGACAGACAGAGGGAGAAGGGGCTGTGAGAGGTCAGTGGCCAGCCCCCTATCCTCCCCACTCATCACTCACCGCTTAGCCCATGCCAACCTCTATGTGCTCATCGGAGCATGTTAGGCTGGTGCCTAGAGCAGAGCAGGGCAGAAGGATCCTGCATCGAATGAGCCCAGGAGCAGCCCTCAGCCAGGAGCACCCAGAAGCTTCTGGACAAATAGCCGGCTTTACCACCCTTCTATTGGGATAACTTGGAAGCATGTCCCACAGCATCTCCCAGAGCTGCCCAGAGACGCAGAGCCCCAGTTACCCCCAGCAGTAACCTACTCACTGTCCTCTTTCCCTTCACTGCCTCACGTCTCTTCCTTACTTCCTGGATCCACTCCAAAGCCAGCTCTGTGCAGAGACTCTCATCTCTGGGTCGGCTTCTGGGAAAACCCAGCAGGACCTAGCCTCTCCCCATGGCCCATCACACTGTGGCCGGGGAGGTAGTGCTCCGATTTGCCAGACTTGGGCCACATGCCCGTCCTGGACCCAGATGGGGCACAGGGTTTAGAGCCACCTGAAACATAGGGGCTGAGGGTAGGAGAGGGGAGCTCCCAGGTGAACGCAGGGTGTGTCACCAGAAGAGAGAACGCAGAGTGAGCAGGAAAGGCAGATATCTGCCGTGGCCTACAATGTGAGGGCAGGGTACACACTCATCACAAAGCCTTCCAGAGGGACTCTGCAAGCTGAACAGGGTCAGATGGTGAGGGGCGCAGGAAGGAGTTAGCGGACAGTGACTGCCACCATCAGAAGTTACTCTGCCCTGGGGCTGGGGGCGGGGGGGTGGCGGGGGGGGGGGGGGGGGGGGGGGGGGGGGGGGGGGGGGGGGGGGGGGGGGGGGGGGGCGAGGCCACAGGAGTTCCCCCGCCACTATGCCTGCCGCAGAGCCACAGGGCCCCACCCGAGCCTCTGTCCTCATACGAGGTCACTCGTGGGAGGCTGTCCACCCCCCTCCTCTGACTCATGTGTTTCTGTATCCCAGGCTGGAAGGAAGGAGCTGGTGGGGAATGAGCTCCCTGAGAGCCGAGGCGTGGGACTTATACACGGCAAGCTCTCAGAGATGCTGCTGTTTATGTAACTGGGCCCGGCCTGATGCCAGGAGCCCTGGGAGGCCTTTCCCAAAGCTTGTGCCTCAGAGCTCCCAGGTCTGCAGAATGTTCCTGCACATGCCCAGGGTGGGTGGAAGGGGCGGTGTGATTCTGCCATCTAGAAACTGTGGGAAAGGGAGGATTATGTGAAATTGGATGGGTGTCTACCTCAGGACTTCTCAGGGCCTCCTCTGTGTAGGGTACATAGGACTCTGCGGGGAGAGGCATCACATGCAGTGTTTCCCAAACTACCCGACCTTGGAACACTTCTCAGAGCACGTGTCAGGACCAGGTTTCAAGGAAACCCACTTCGGGAAAGTGCTGACCCAGCAAGGCCCCCTTTCCTTCCCCAGACGCCTCGCCCTAGAACGCGTTCCAGACAATCTGCCAAATAGCTCCAGCCCTGGCTGCTCCCCACACTTACCTGTCACCTCCCACCCGCAAATCTGACATTAAGTACAAAGTAGGCGAAGCCAGCAGAGTCCAAGGCAAGTCTAAGCCACTCCAACTGCGTAGACGCAGCGGAGCCCGTGGCTACGGGTGTGTTATGTGTCCTCAGACTTTCCCCATTACTGCGTGTCAATAATTAAAAGACTTGTGTGCCTGAGAGCTGGGTCCCTGTAACCCTGGATGCCCGTTACTGTCAGCAGTTATCAACAGCACACGTCTCGGGTCATTACCGGATGAGACATCTTATTACAGAAATTGCAGCGGAATCCTGATTGCTTCCTTTCTAGTCCCATCATGATAAGACTCGTTGTAAGACATCTTTTTTTTTTTCTTTCTTTTTTTCTTTTTGGTGTGCAGCGTCATTGTTTCCTGCCTCACCTCATCTCTGACAAGACGTTATCTGCAAGTAGTCATTCTTCCAGGAGCGTGCTGGGCCTTACGGGCTCTACAGGAGGTACGTTTCTGGAAAATTAAGTGCCAATGATGCCTACTTGTCCTAACAGTGCTACCTGAAATGGCCTGGAACCATCGCCCCGACACCCCCCGAGACGCCGCTAAAAACACTGTATGTCCTCGTGGCGTTTTCAGGAGAACAAGACTATACACAGACTCGCCCTCGATGCAGGGCTCTCTGCACACATCCTCTTGGCAGGGTTTGCCCATCCCACCTGGGCTCCCACATTTGTAGTTCAGGACGAGAGGCTGCTTTGCCTCCCGTGAGTCAGACAAAAAAGCCTGAGTTTGGTCCCTTCTGAAGCCAAGAGCGGGCCATCCCCTGCCTCACAAGTAAGGAGAGGATTTACTAGCCCACAGCCATGCTGACCGCCTGCCCCCTTCACTTCCACTTCTCAGAGGCTTCACCTAATGTGCAAAACTCTTCTGCATCCAGTCTTGAATGGTGTCCTCGTCACAGGTCTGGGTGGTGGACAGGGCAAGTTTGTTACTTCTCCAGTAGAGGGGAGAGAACCTTGACTCTAGGACGAGCAGCCTACGGCTCCAGGACATCAGAGTGTTAGCGGCAGGATGAGAACCAGGTTCGTCTCGGGATGCCCGGGCAGCGCTGTTCCCCTTCCTCCAATATCTTGGCAGAAAAATCAAGCTGGGCTCCGAGATGGTTGAGCTGCAGTCTGGCCTGTGGGAACTCTGCTTCTTCCAGCCGGGAGGGGGCCCAAAGGCTTGGAGGCAGCCACAGCCACGCCCTGCTCCTGGGCCACCCTGAGTGCTCTCAGCCCTCTGCTCTCTGGTTCCCTGTGGACAGTTCAAGTACATTCTCCCTCTCTCTCTCTCCCAACAACAGTGTCATTTCCTATTCCCCAGCTTTCCCATCAGACTGCATCTCTTGTCGTCTCCCAGCCTCTGCTTGGGAGCCGAGTGGTGACCAGCCTAACCTGGTCTAGCCTCAGGGCATCTGGATGGCTGGCGCCAAGTAGCTGAAGCCCCGTTGCCAAGGAGGGACCTATCTACTGTGCCGGATGCCTCTTCCTGGCCAGCTCAATGCCATTTCCAAAAAGCTCCTGTGGTACCCCGACAGGAGCAGCAGATGTCTCCTGCCACAGCCCTTTCTGCCCCACATGCCCCCCCCACCCAGCTGCCCACTGCCCTCTCTGTTCTGGGGGCTTCTGCAGGGGCAGGTTCTGTGTCCCTTGCCTCTCATGGTGCTGGGTACAAGAGGGGAGCACCCTTGCTGGGTGAGAGCTGCAGGTCACTGAGTGGGTTTCTCTTTCCCCGCATCCCTCTCCCTGAGGAGGAAAGATGTCCTATGGGGACAGCCAGATACCTCCTGGGGAGAGCTGAGAAAGCAGAAGCCAAGGGCAGGATCAAATGTCTGAAAGCGCAAGCCTTCAAGGATCCCGGGTGGTGCCAGGGACACATCCCTCCCCTCTTCCCTGGTCCTGCAGCGTGTCCAGCGGAGGAGAGTGGCTGAGCATCTGCACAGAGGTCGCAGGCCCGCACTCCTTTGCAGACTAGCTGATACCCGCTTCACACCAGGAGAGCCTCCAGGTACACAGACACTGACTTTGGCCTGTGACCAAGACCCACTGTCTCGTTTTAATCCACCCAGAGCACGGCTGAGTTCCCGGTCTTAACTCTTCAGACTGAGCACAGAAAAAAGAATGTGAAATACCTCATTAATATTTTTTTGTGTTGACTATATGATGAAGTGCTAACATCTTGACGATACTGAGTTAAAGAAAATACATTATGAAAATTAATATCTCCTCTTTTTTTCGACTTTTTTTTTTTAACATAGCTACCAGAAAATTTCAAATCCCACATTAGAAATGTATTTCTATCGGTTGGAACTGTGCTGCCAGGCCGAGCTCAAATATGGGGAGAAATGACTCTAAAGCCCTTGGCAAAGGCAGACAACATGTTTTCTGTGGGTCACACTGAGGAGTTTGGGCTTTATGTAGATACAAGGCACCCCAGGTCCTGAGGATACATCTGTCGAGAAGAAAGACATGGCTCCCCTCTGGTGTGGCTTATGTTCTAGAAAGGAAGACAGACCACAAACAACTAAGTAAGTAAATGAGCAAGACAATGTTAGATAAAGAATAAACCTGAATGATATGGAGTAGAGTGACTGGAGAGCCCTTTAGGAGGAATGGTCAGGGAGGGCTTCTTGAAGGAGGTGGCATTTAAGTTGGGACTAAATGAAGACATGGAGCTGATGAAGCAAATGCTGGACAGAAGGAGCAACAAACGTCAGTGCCCAGCAGGAGCAGGGATAAGCCGTGGGCATTTGGGAGCCAGAGCTGACTGACCAGAAGGAAACAAGAGTAAGATCTTGACCTCACACAGAGGTCTCGTGTCTCAAAAGGAGTGGCCATCCAGGGACACCGGGTGATAATTTCTGTGTCCTGAAAATCAGGGTACCTGGCCGCTATAGTCTTTCATCCACTTATTGGTTGTGGCTCTAGACAAACCTTTCTTTTTGCCCAGTTCTCATCTCTGAAATGGAGTAGGGAGGCTTGCAAGGCTGCCTCATGGGAGTTCAGTAGGACCCAATAAAGCAATAGTTGTGGATACTTCCCTCACTCCACACCACTGAAGGGCCTTCCTCTATGGTCTGGAAACAAGCAGGACTGCAGTGATGATCCATGGTGAGAGTGTGAACAGCCTTCCAGCAACAACACACATAACCTGAGTTTGCGTAGAACTGTGGGGTGGGGAGGGCATCTCGGAAGAAGTGGCTTTTGATCTGTGCCTACAGTCAAGAAGAATGGAGGGAGATAAGATGACCAGAGGAAAGGAGGGCATGGCACCTGCCAGGGTTTGGAGGTAGGCAAGGCCAAACGTATGGAGGACAGAGCACATGCCGGAGACCAGCCTCAGCAAAAACACCAAGTGGACAAATGCTACTTACCCAAACGTTGTGCTTGTGAGGCAATCACCAACGCCTCCGGGGGAAGACCTTCCCCCACTACCCAAGATGGCCCTAGACTGGTCCCAATGCCCCTCCAAGACTGCCCACAGCTTGTCGGTAAGAACAGACAGCACCAAACATGTAGATAAGAAATGTATAATGAATAAACATTATTTAAAGGGACTGCGTAATGCCATGAATTTTTCAGTGGCAAAAACAGCCGAGAACTTATTAAAAAATGCATGAATTTCACATTTGATTATAAGTCAAGAGCAGCCAAAAAGAGAGAGGGAGAGAGTTCGGGGTTGTGGGGGGTATGGGGGGTGGCAAAAGACACCAGCAGCCTTGCAGACTGGAATTAATGAGGTTGTTCCTAACGGGGAAGGAGTGACATGGTGATTAGTTAATTACTATTCAGCCGCCTGTAATTAATGCACAACTGAAATTGGTGTACAATGAATTAAACTACCACATAAAGCTGCTACCCAAATTGAGCCGAGGACCTTGATTACTGATTGAGGAGGTCTATTACCACGGCTGCAGCATTGTGATTTCAACAGTGTCTCCCTCCGACAGCTTGTTGCACGACTAGCAGTAGAGTTGAGCTGAAGAAACCCGCTGCCTGGGGCTGGGTGATTCTGATGCTCACGCTCAGGGCGGGGCTCCCCACACTGGGTGGGGCTCTGGCTATGCCCCAACATCCAGCCCAGGGTGAGCCCACAGAAGGTGCTACGGAAGGGGTGTTGAGGACTGGATGGCGGGAAGGAAAGAGGGATGAGAGGGGAACAGGAATGCAGCTACCAAGGAAGAAAAGAATCTGTTCTCTCCTCTCCAGGAGCATCCTTATTATCCCAGGCTCCAAGGCCCCTTTCTGAGGGCACTGAACCCGGTGTGAGGGCTACTGCCATAGCCCAGGCTCTAGGTGCCCTTCCTAATGGATTCTCCACACAGCAGCCAGAGGGATCTTTCATAAAGTCAGCTCAAACTGTGTCTCCCCTGCTTAAAACCCTACTGTGGGTTTCTACCATACTGAGAATAAAATGTATTTTCCCTAATATGGCTTACAAGACCTCCACTACCTCCCCACCTCATTCCTCCCTTCCCCTCCTCCACATTCACATGGCCCAGCCCTATTGATCTATCTACACCACGGAGTCTCCAAGCTTAAGTCCACCCCAGAACACTTACACGTGCCATTCTATCTGCTTGGAACTTTCTTCCCAGGCTTTTCCTAGAGATGAGGTCTCAGCTGAAATCTCATCTTCCCAGAAAGACTTGTTCTAACCTCTTTTTTTTTTAATTTTTTAACTGTATTCTTTAAAAATTTTTTTTTTTTTACTTCTTTTCAGCGTAACAGAATTCGTGGTTTTTGCATCACACCCAGTGCTCCATGCAATACGTGCCCTCCACAATACCCACCACCTGGCTCCCCCAACCTCCCCCCCCCGCCCCTTCAAAACCCTCAGGTTGTTTTTCAGAATCCATAGTCTCTCATGGTTCATCTCTTCATATAAATTAGCATTCCCACTACTACCATTATTCTCTGTCACATGAACCCTGATTATTTCCTTCATGGTATACCCTAGGATCTGAATTATTTTCTTTAGGTATGCTGTCCCTTGTTCATGCTGTTTCCCCATTAGATCACAGCCTCTGCAAGGGCAGAAGGTGTCTGTTCTCTCCCATGTAAACCCATGGCCCTAAGACTAGTGTCCAGCAAGGAAAAGCCACAGGGAGACCCATCACAAAGGCCACATGGAGGCCCCCTACAAATGATGGGCCTCATGGTACAGGAGACACCAGAGGTAACTCAGAAACTCCTTCTAGCAGAAGTCCTGGGACTGCCCATTGTCCCCCTCGTTATGTGCTATCCCCATACCCGGTGCCCCTGAAGAAGTGGGCTGATAGTACAGCTAGAGGGACCCCACAGGAAGACGTGACTATGGGAGTCAGAGACCAGCTGAAGCAGCCAGTCCACACAGAAGCCTTCACTAATCAGACGGTCTCCTCTGGAGCCCACCCCACCCCCCATGCCCAGAGCTCCACAGGGCCTTCCTCCCCATAGACAGGGCCCTGGGAGAGTAGAGCCTGTCAACCCATGGCATCTCAGATGGTGCTATTATGGCCCAAGCCAAATTCTCTGGAGACTGTGAGGTCCCTGGGGACAGAAATCACATGCTCATCTCTGCACCCCTCTGAGCGTGGCCCACCACTGACACCCCAAACACACTATTGTGCCAGTCAGGGCCCCGTGGTTATAAGTAACAAGGCCTGATTCAAACTGGTTTAATTGACAAAAGGGAGGAATTATTGACTCACTGACAGAAAAAGTCCAAGAGAGGCTTCAGGCATTGCTGTATCCAGGGCTCAGTGATCAGGACACTATCCCTCCTCTTCTGTCAGCCTTGCCTTCCTCCTGGGAGACCTAGCTCTTAACTAGGATCTCCCTAGGAAGTTTTTTTGTTTTGTTTCATTTTGTTTGTTTTTTAAGATTTTATTTATTAATTTGACAGAGAGAGCACAAAAACAAGGGGAGTGGCAGGCAAAGGTAGAGGGAGAAGCAGGGTCCCCGCTGAGCAGTGAGCCCAATGTGGGGCTCGATCCCAGGACACAGATCATGGCCTGAACCGAAGACAGACGCATAAGCAACTGAGCCCCCCAGGCATCCTTAGGCAGGGGTTCTTAACAACCATTTTTATGCCACTCTGGTGAAGCCTATGGGCTCCTTTTCAGAATAATATTTTTAAATTTCTAACATATATAATTAAAATAAATGGGTAAATAAAATATATAACTACATAAAGTAAAAATGTAAAATTTATTTCAGAAAATAATACATATATGCTTAAAATAAAATAAAAACACAAGAAACCAGTTATGCTGCAATACAGCTCTACACATTCACCTAAGTCAAGAACCCCTGCCCTGAGGGTGGTCCCCAGGAGCTCCCCACGCACGTTCCCCACAACAGTACCTACGAAAGCTCAGGATTGGTTCTCACTGGGCCCACCTAGGCCACCTGACTACCTGGGCACCAATCACTGGCCAGGGTGCTGACTGGCCAGGCCTTGCTTGTGTCCTACATGGAGATGGGGGGGCGGTTAGGCCAGGTTCAAGCTCCCCTGAAACATAGTGATTGGGAAGTAGGGAGGGAGGAGTGACCCCAAAGGGGAAGCGGGCAGAAACAGCAGAGCTCACGAGTGACAAGCCCAGCTCCAGCACGCGGAGCACAGGGAACAGCTGCTTTTACATCTCCATTTCCCTACCAAAACGGTGATAACTTTGGGCAGTCACTTAACCTTTCTGAGCCTCAATTTCTCCCTCTCGAAAATGGAGGAACTCAGCAGCTCACAAGGAGCAGAGGTTGAGAATGAAGCTCAATATGGACACAAAGTACTGAGTGAGTGCTCAGCTAACATTCACACCTTCTCCCCGTACGTGTTTGCTGAGCACACACAGCGTGCACGCATCCTCGACAGGGCACACAGATACTTTCTGCCCAGTGCAGCTCTGGGCTCAGCCTCTGACCAGCTGCCAGCCAGCCCCTTGCGGATCTGCAGCGGGTTAAGTCTTTGGGAAGGAGTAAAGAGCCCCAGGTCAGGTACTGCTAAGGTCAGGGAGCCCTGGGCAGGCTAGAAGGTTCATGGGGGCTGTTCAGAGGGCAGGGACTGTGGGCTCAGACCATACCAGACGTCACCTTGCCCCAGCCCCAGGCCAGCGGGTCCCAGGGTGTCTTTCTCCCTGTGGGTCCCACATCAGGAGGCATAACTACTTCCCAGAGCCCTGACCCCTCCCTCAACCACAAAGGAGGAGAAGAATAAGCTACTCCCCAGTCTAATGCCACATAGGGAAGTCTGAGAACATTAGTTCAGCCCCCAACTCTGTGTTCAGGGAGACAAGCAAGATCCCACAGAAGAGGAACAGAACACAGTTGAACCTTCCTTCTGCTCAGGCTCTGGCATGATAGGAGACAAGCCGTGGCTCCCTGCCCCATCAGCTTTAAAGGAAAACAACTGCTAACTCCAAGCAGACATTTCATGAGGCCTTGGAGGAGTCTCTATGCCTCTGCAGGCCTCAACTCTCCCATCTGCACAGTGGGGGCAAGAATCCCCACTTCCTGGCATTGTCCTGAAATCACGGGGATGAATGAGGATGCAGCTCCCCCACCAAGTGCTCTAGTAGTTCACATCTACAATGGAACCAGCCTGGGGAGGACAGGATCTTGGGGCCTGGCCCATGGGCCCCGAGCAGACCCCCCTGGGGACTGTGCTCTCTTGGCACCACCAGGCCCTGTTTCTGTCTGCCCCCTCCTGGGCTCTGCACTTGCTTCCAGCTCTGACTCCCTGGGTGATGGCCAAAGCCCATTTCAGACCAAACTTGCAAGATTTCCTGAGAAGGAGAAATTTAAATTTGTTCTCGGTCTGACTTGCCCTCCTGCTCTTTCCAAAGGTTCTCTAGCTGGCTCTGATGCTCCACTGAGGGGCTGATTCAGTCCCCACTGGTTCCTTCCACTGAGCAGCAGCTCAGGCTCCCGTTCAGGCCCCCAGATGATCAAAGGGGGAGGCTAGGGAAGCACCTTCCTTTCTGACTCTGGAGGGGACCTATAGGTTATGCTCTTGCAGAAGACAGGATGCCTCAGCCTGGGAGGTACTGGGAGGTGTTCCCTCCTGGGATTGGGAACTGTGCCCTGGCTCCAGCTCTGTCACTAAACACCTGTATGACACCTCCTTGGGACCCAGTGTCTTTGTCTAAAGATGGGTCCACTTATTCTCATCCTGACTGCCCCTCATGGGAGGTTCAGTAAGCTGAGGTCAGGCACAGGGTGCAGTGGGTGTCACCTCAGGATGAGCCCTGGCTCCGTGGGGCACAGACTGTTTGCAGAAGCCCGGCTGCCCAGAAGTGAAGGGCCATGGACTGGAAGGCTCAGAGGTCTGGCCAAAGGCTTTCCCCCTGCCTGCTACTTACTAGAGGGAGAGGAGAGCAAGCCCAGAGGACGCTGAACTTGCCTGGCCCATAGGGGAGGAGGAATGAATGCCGGGGCCTTGGCTCCCCACTCTGAATAGCATGGCCAGGGGCCTGAAGCCTGTCAGACTGTGGCCAGTCACCAGCTGAGAGAAGCCTCCATGAGGAAGCTCCCAGTTTATTGGAGGTCTCAGGACAGTTGGTCCCAGGACCTGGCCACACTACCAGACCAATAGCCAGCACTGAGGATGTGGGAGGCTCCTAGGAGTTCTGCCTGGGGAATGAGGAGGGGACCATCTTCATGCCCCCGGGATCTCGGACAAGAACTTCAGGGGCTCACGGTGGGGTTGGGGACACCCACAGGGGTGCAGGGAGAGGCCAGAAGACCATGTCTTTGACTACAATTTTGGTTTTTCATTTTTTTGAAGTACAACATACATCCAGTAAAGTATCTGAAAGGTCCAGCTCAGTTAATTTTTAACTTACATGCATGTGTAACATTTTCAGCATGGGGGGCTCCCACCCTGTCTCCTGTCACTGGCCCCCCTACCAAGGTGACCACTTCTATCCTGTCAGTATTTGAGCTTTGTATAAATGGTTTTGTGTGTATGTCCAGCATAATGTTTGTGAGACGCCTGTGGTAATATAGGCATCGGTAGCTGTTTTCTGCTTTATTTTTGAGCGATATTTCATCACGTGGTTGTGCTCACTTTGGTTATCCATTCACCTGTTGGCAAACATCTGGGTAGTTTTCCAGTTTGGGACTATTATGAGTAAAATTTCTATGAACATTCTTGTTTCTATCTTTTGGTGCACACAAGTCATTCATTTTTCTGGATATATACCCAGGAATGCAAATGTTGGGTCAGAAGGTATGCACACATTCAGTTTTAAGAGAAAATGCTAACAGTTTTCCAAACGAACGTATCATTTTATGTTTCCACTCATAATGCTGAGAGTTCCAGTTGCTCCACATTTTCACCAGATCTTGGTGATGTCAGATCTTGGTGATGTCAGATCTTGGTGATGTCAAAATGATTTCCATTTTGGCCATTCTGGTGGGTGTGAAAGAGATCTCACTGTAGGTTCTCTTTGCATTTCTCTGATTCTTGATGACGCTGAGCATGTTTTTAGGTACTTGCTGGCCATTTGTATATCTTCTTTGGTGAAGTACCTGTCCAGATCTTTCACTCATCTCCTTCTTGAATCGTCTTTCCTTTCCTTGATTTGTAGGTATTTATATATTCTGGATGGCAAGTCCTTTGTCACATAGATGTAATATGAGTATCTCCTCCCACCTGAGGAGTTTGTTGAAATGGCTGATTCCTTGGCTGCCCCCTGAAAGATTCTGGTTAAGAGGGCTTTGAACCAAGGCCTCCCCCAGGATCTGCTGCCTTGCTCACATATTACTGTGAGAACCACACTGAAGTTCAGGGTGGGAAGGCAGGGCCCAGGATGAATCCCCATTCTGAACAAGTCTGTAAACTTGTGGAAGTTGGTCGGGGCTCCTGGCAGTCCCTGCCCCATCCCTGCCCCCAACTCCACTCTGTCCTGGGGGAGGGAGGAAGAAAAGAGGCTCTTCCAGGCAGCAGAATGTCCCAGGTTCTGCACACAGTTTAGAGAGTCAACAGATGTGGACTGAAGGCCTCTGGCTCTGTCACTCCTAAACCTCCTAATGTCTCAGTGTCCTCATCCGTGAAATGGGCATAGTAACTGTGTCTACCTCAAGGGTCACTGAAAGAACTAAATGAGACAACGCATATGAAGTGCTTAAGCCTAGCACACAGCAGTACTCAATAGATGGTAGACAGCTTTACTTATTAAGTGACATATGGCCTTTCGGCTTTAAATGGCCACCATCTGTCTCCGTAAGGGCTCAGCTTTTCCTTCCAGGAGGCCTCTGTCCAGTTCACTCACATCGGTCCTGGAGTTGCACGCAGACATTTAGGAAGGCCTGGACCATGCAGAGCACAAGCCCAGGAACCCCGCCCTGGAGCCCAGCCCTGCTGCCCAGGGCTTATTGTTAGAGGACGTCAAGAGTGGATGTGGCTCTGGCCCCACACCGGCGCTCCCAGCTGCTAGGCCACCCTTCTCCCAGAGGAACGTTTCAGTCTCATCCCTCCCCAAGGGTGTCTCTGTCCTCATTTGTTGTGGGTCTGTTTCGCTGATGACTGCAGCTACCTGCTGGCAGCAATCTCAGCCTGAGAGTTTACCCAATAGAAGAAAACAGCCATCACCCCAAGAAGGTAGCAGTAGAGTAAATGCCTGTGTACCCTTTAGATTTCAGGAGCTCCTCAATTACTCTGCCAGCCCCAGAGAGGCAGCTGCCCGAGGCTGGGAACATGTCAGAAAATCTTGCCTTGGCCTCCCTGCGCACGGCATGGGGTTCTGAGACAGTCTGGCAGCCGGGCTTGTATGTCATTAGTAGCATTCAGTCTGTTTGTGGAATGAATGCATTAACTAACCTCAGATCTTTTCATTCATTCAGTTTCAGTTTAAAAAGCATTATGGAGCAACTCCTGCTTTCACTAAATGTGCGCGACCAGACCTGAAGAGTTCATTTTGCAAAACATAGACTCACTCCCCTGGTTGATGGGATGGGATGGGGGTATGATTTAGTAGAGCTGTTGACCTGCCTGAGGGACATCTCTCCTCAGGAATCCCATGGACTTAGAATCCACAATGAGAAGTTTTCCTATTTGTCTGATCTCTATCCAGCCCGTTTTCGCCTAACTAGACTCATTTCCTGAATCTGTACTTTGAACCGACAGTCTGGTACATTCTGAGGTCCGAGGTCCCACCTCCACCGATGGCACCTTCTCCCTCAGACTCAGGAAATGGACTCGTCTCAGGAGCAACCAAGCTGGGGAAGAAGGAGCCACAAGGACCCAGGCTTGGCCTAGGAGGGAAGATGGACAGACCATCCCTTCAGTCCCTCACTGTGCAGAGGGACCTAGGGATAGGCAGGCAGGCCTTCTCAGAAGCCCCCTTATGGTTTTCCCCTGTGGACAACAGGCTGCAGTTGGACTCCAGCCTCTAAGGATCTGGTCTTCCCTGGGCACCTAAGGATGGATTCCAGAGTCCCAAGGAGGACTGGACAGTCTCCTCAGCAGACACACTGGCCCCTTCCTCTATAATCCTCTCAATGCCCAGGCTCTCCAAACAAAATTATGCTATGTAGTGTCGGTGGCCAGACAGGGCAATATGGAGACATGCATCATCTCTTGATCCAGAGGTACAATATATCTTATGGCAGAATCGCCCCAGTTCTGAGGGTGTCAGAGTCAAGCCCCAGGTAAGCTGGCTTATTAGACACTGTCAGAACTCCCTGCTGTGGAGGACTGACCAGTGGCTGTCCATTTCATCTGCCAGCCTGTCTCTCCAAATTCAGAAACCCTTCACGTGTCATGCTTGCCCACAGACCACCCCTGGGCAAATCTGCCTGACCCAAGAACTTTTAAGCCCCACCATGTCTGTTTCCCGTGTGATCTTCAAAATGATTTGGCCATTGCCGCACACAGTCATGGACACGAGGCCTTGCAGGGTATGAGCACGCACCCACTGGTTAATGATCTGCCAGCACTTACCAGCACATGCCTCCTTTAAGCATCTTATAATGTCAACTAATAAGAAAAAATGGCATCCACAAAGAAAGTAAGCAGTCAGCCTTCCAGAGGTGTGCTTGCTCAGAGAGTGCTGCTCCCTGACAGTGGGAAGGAAATTGGCCAAACCAATGGAAACTCCCCAAGGTGCAGTTTTAAGAGTGAATCTCTCCCCACAAGTCCTTGGCAAAAAGAAGGCAGGCTCCATAGAGAGACAATGCCCCCTCCCGGGCAAACAAAAGGAAAGATGTGATAGTCACACCAGGATACAGAAACCTCGCAGGAGCCAAGGAGTGAACGCCATGACAACAACCACTGGTGTTTATTGGAAATTTTCTCTCTGTTGGACTCAGGCTCAGCAGTTCACATTTATCTTCTTAGTTAATCCTTGAAATTACACCCAGAGACCCTCTTTATTATTGCTTCCATTTTACGGTGAAGAGATTAGGAGTCTGAGAGGTTAAGAAACTTGCCCAAATTCACAGAGCTAGTACATGGCAGATCTAGGCTTATGCCCAGGCCTATCTAATTTTAAATACATTCAGCCCACTGTCTGTCTATTCCATGCCTCTGCAGCATGCTTGCTATGTTAGGACTGGCCCTGAAGTGGTTAAGGTTCAGCCCAGAGCTTCCCATGCAGGCCTGGACCAAGACATTCATCTGTAAAGCTATTTTTGGACAAGACCCAAAGGCTCCGACCTGGACCTTGAGAGAAACTGAGAACTCTGGGAGGTCTCCAGTCCCTGGGGAGACCCCAGGACTATCCTGACCTCCTGAGGCATGAGTACCTGGACATCAGCAAAAGCACCATCTTTGCCACCTGCCCAGAGGGAAAATTTCCATTTAGCTGAAGAATCTTCTTTCCTCTCTTTAATTGATTACAATGATCACACTTCAGTTAACCTCAAAACCTCCTCTGGGTTTACACTCTGTTTCGGAAGCCAAAGACGGAATTGCATTTCCAGTCCTCCCCTGAAGCCAACCAGCCTGCACACAGGCCCTGACAGCCCTCCTACCACTCTTTCTGGGGGTACCTGATTTCCAGCTGTGACCCAATTCTGCCCTGGCCAGCCCCAGAGCCCACCCCCCAAAGACAGGCCAGCTCCTAGGCTGAGGATCCTCTCACAGTCAAGCTGTCTGCTCAGGACAGTCAGAAACGCCACTAACCAAGAGATCAGTGGCTAGGAGGCAAGGACTGGCCACCCAACTGTATGACTTCAGATTATTCTCACGTCATTGCTGAACTTGGTTTACTTCTGTATACAGAAGGGGTGCTTGCAACCTACCCCCACCCCAGGTAATAATGTAAGGTAAGCGCTCACTTGCCAGAGAGTAGCAGGGAAAGATCTCCCTGCGGTGGGCAAGAAGTCCCACCCCTGTGCCAGGCGCTCCATCAGCAACAGCTTCAGGTAAACGTTCACGAGTCTCACGTGAGAAATTGTGTATACAAATCCCATTATTAGTGATGTACCCCCTCTAATTTCACTCTGAGCACTCTCTGTGGGACCTTAGTCAATATTTGCTGAAAATCAAATACGGACCTTGTTATTATTCAGTGCAAACACTGTGCTAAACTCCACCGAAGCATGACCCAGGCTCAAGAGAGAGAACATTAAATTACTTTGCACAATAGTCCATGGGATGAAGGGCATCTCCTGACCCCTCTTCCAATTTAGGGGACCCAGGATCTGCCCAGGCATTCTCACTGACTCAAGGACTCCACTAACCCAATGGTGCATCACCATCAACATGCCTGAAAATATGAGGCACGGAGCCTGGCACATTCTCGGTATTCAGTGACCAAGGGAGGGAAAGAAAGGACTGACAGTAGGGTGGCAGGAAGGCCAGACCCAGAGTCACAGAGTCTGGAGCTGGTCTTGCCCTGCCACCCCCTGTCTGCTATTCTCTGGCTTACCCTCCGAGTCTCTAATTTCTCACCTGGAAAATAAAGTGAAGATTATATACAGAGAGGATTAAATAAAAGGATCTTGGTAAAAGGCATAGCACAGTGCCTGACACGTAGTAGACTCTCAAAAGCTACTGTAATACATCAACCACCCCATGATAAAACAAAGCCATATGTCCAACAGCACAATTCAGATATATGTACTTGGAGACATCAACTATTTAAAAATGTAGACATAGGAAAAGGCAGGCTGGGACTCCACTTAGGATGGGGTTGTAAATTCCAGTTTGGAGCCTGCCCTACTTCAAACTCATGCCGTTATAATAGGTAGAATATAATTCAAAAAATTGTGAAACACAAAGCTGTCTTCAAAAACAAGATAAGCGTCATAATGAAGAGCGATGAATTAAACACACAAAGGGGCAGTCAACTGCCACACACAAACACAGAACTCCAGGGTCAGAAGCCCTGGAGGGCACCCAGCAGGGGTCATGGGGACTGAGACTATCCTCCAGGAGGAGGAGGTGGGAGCCACTGCTTGATCCAGCAGACCAGAGCTAATTTACAAAGGGTGGCTGGGAAAGAGTGTGATCGCTACTGTCAGGTGAGGGGGTGCCCTAGAGGACTGACAAGTCTAGAATCTGAGATCAGTGGAGGAAGTCTCAGTGATAAGATCTGTAGAAACCGTTGGGTGCTGCTAAGTGTGCAGCACTTAGTGCACTGGTGCACTGAAGAGGAAAATGACAGACTCCCGTCAGCCTATGAATGACTAACTTCATGTATGGCATGACAGACAGAAGGCCTCTGTGATGGTGCTAGACCAGATCACCCCCTCCTACACTCAGAGGAACAGACCAGGCTTAAGAGGAGCCCTAGGATCCACAAAAGCAACTAAAGTTCAGAAGGACTGATACTTCCTATGCCCAAGTCAAGGCCTTGAGAGAAAAGAACTGGGGCCCTGAGAGTTGTGATGGTGACATCTGGGTGCATACTTGAGAGCACTGAATCCCCAGATTCCCCAAACCCTCTCTGCCTTCAGAACTGGTCCCCTATCCCTTTCTAGAAGACAGCAGACCTCCTTGCCCAAAATATATTCAGAGGCCCCCGTGGTGACAAATCCCTTGCAAGATATCACCTTCCCACCTCAAGATCTGCCCCCACCTCCCCTCCTGACCACTAGGATGATGGCTAGGGCCGAGCCTCAGAAGGGCCCATTTGGGGAAATTCTGTCCTTCTAAGAGAAGAGAAGGTTTGTTCACCAGGGGAGTGGAAGGACCTGACCGATATGAACCCACAGGAACCTGGAAAGTTTGCCTGAAAGTAGATCTTGCGGGTGTCAAACCAAGGGTAGGTGGGAAAGGGGCACAAAATATAAGGCTGTAAAGAGATTTAACACTTTGTCAGGCTCTGGGAGCCAGTCCTAATAACTTCTGGAGTGGCTCCTAGAGTCTTAGAAAAAATGTCTCAACTAAAATAATATATGAAAATATGAGATCAGCCTCATTAGAGTGTTAAATAAGGGATTCAGATCTCTTGATCTCAGTGTAGTTGGCATGTTAGACTAGATCTATTATATAAGATCCAAGTTCTTACCATAGGACTATGTTGCTAGAGGGACGCCATAGGAAGTATCCTTAACTAAGGATCAGGGAAGGACCTGGGGAGGGGGCGGTGGGGTGGATATAGGCATCATTGAGAAGCTCAGAGGTTGCTATCTGCTATAAGCTGTGTAGACATTAGATCTTGTTGTAGTTGGCTCCCTAGAGTCACTAAGGACAGAGGATTCTAAAACAGCAGAGGCCATGCAGCAGCACTCAATCATCAGGAGCAAGGTAGAAAGCAAGTTCAGAATGGCAACCAGGGGGCTTTGACCTACAGGGATGTGTGGTGATTCCCAGCAGACCGTGGCATATCTAGAGCAAGATATATGGGTAGTTGGCAAAGCTATTGATCAAGAACAGATAAAAATGAGCAGGAACTAGAGATAAACCTCAACAATGGGTGGTCACAGTGTTGTGTCACTTCTCAGACCCAGAGCCTATCAACTGAAGAAAGACCCCGCAATGCTACTAGATGCATAAACCACATCCATCGCACTAGTTCTGAGTAACAGTGCACTGGAGAAAGGGGAAATCCTCCATCTCTAGGATTGGACAGAGGATCTGACCTGACATCAATACTTGGGGACTCAAAGCACAATCATTCCTCACCCCTCATTACAGTAAAAGTGCATAGGTGCAAAGAATGAATGGAATCTTTCCCCCAGTGTGTACAATAGATCACAGACCTACCAGTCATTTCCTCCATTCCTGAATACATAATCAGGATGGACATACTTAGCAACTAGCATGGTAGGAAAGGCCAGGTGCGAGGCCCTGAAATTGCCCCTGACCATCTGACCCCATCAATCAAAATCAATACAACATCCCAGCAGTAAAGGCAGAAATTAGTGCTATTTCCAAAGACTTAAAGAATGTAGTAGCAGGGACCCTGTTATGTCCCCCATTTCGTTCACAAGTCTGGAACCTGCAAAATCCATAGTCAATCACAGTGGATAATGGTGAACCACCTCAGACTTAACAGAACTTTGCCTCAGTCACAGCTCCTAGGGCAGATATGGTGGCCTACAACAGAACAAGAGCCTCTGCTACTCCCAATGCAGCTAGGGATCCAGCAATTTTTTTAAATCCCTATCAGGAAAAAGAACCAGAAGCAGTTTTCATTCACACAGGATGGACAATAAAACATCCTTGTGGTCTTTCCCTAGAGCTATGTTAACTCTCCTGTTCTCTGTCACAATGTAGCCCAAGGTGACCTTGAACACCTAAACATTTCGCAGAACATCACGCTAGTCCACAATTGTCCTGCAGAAGTTGGAGGATAAACTGCAAAAATCCCAGGGCCTGTCATATTGGCCCAGTGGGCTCAGGAACATTTGTGAACAGTATACCTCCAACCACCCAGGAAAAGCATGGTGTTTGTGTTCTGAAGAAGTATACATTACACTCAGAATACTTCTCTGACTCATCTAACAAGCAACTGTGAGTAAGGCCCAGAGTAAGAAAGCTCTGCCATGGTCCAGAATGCAGTGCAAGCAGATCCAATGCTTGGGTCATATGATTCAGCAGACCCAGTGGTGCTGGCAATATCTGTGGTAAACAAAGGGGCAGTGTGGCATCTCCCCTGTAGGAGGGTTATAGCACAGAGTTCTAAGATTCTGGAGTAAGCCATGCTCCAAAATACTTTTTATTCAAAAATCAGCTCCCATAATGTGAACGTCATGTAGAGACTGGGATTCTGACCATGGTGCATCAAGTGAGCTGCAACCAGAGCTGTCCATATCAAGCTGAGGGCTCTCTGAAGTGACAAGTGGCTGTACGGAGTGTTAGCAATGCACCATTCAATGGGAGTTATACGTCCAATATCAGGCACAAGCAGGTCCAGAAACACAAGGAAGTTATACAAGCAAAAGACCCAGACCCTCATGTCATCAATCTATGTTGTGCCAATTCACAGCTATGGTTTTACTGGGGGTGGGGAGTGGTCTCTACAACAAGCCAACAAAGGAGGAGGAAGCCTGGATCTGGCTCATGGTTTGGGTCCCCTCAGCATTGTGATGCAGATGAAAGTCTACTTCCACGTACAAGTTCACATAGGGGCAGCCCTGTGAGCCCAAGCAGACCCTCTGGTCATCCACTTTGCATAGAGGAATGGCCAGAGGTAAGGATGCACATAGATTCCAGGGCAGTTGAATTGTTTGGCTGATTGGTCAGGGTCAAGAAAGAGAAAGATTCAAAAGCTGGGAACAAAGAAATCTTCTATCACATTATCAATGCCCACAGGGAGCACCCAGTGGAGGGGGGGGGGTCATTTAAAAACCAGGTGGACAGGTGCTCTCAACCGGGAGGTGTCAACTAGCATCATCAACAAACACAATACCTTCACCACAATACACATTAGGCCCCTCAGCAGAAGCCTCCCACACAGTGTCATCCTCAAGGACACCAGCAAAACACCAGGGGCAAATTAATTATATCCAACTTCTTCCTCCCTGGAGAGAACAGTGACTCACCCTGTGAGGCATTAATATACACTTCTGGTAGGTTTGCCTTCCGTGCCCATAGCATCGGCATCCAAAGCAAACAGTGCATGATTTATTGTTGCTGAATTCCACACACATCACCTTACATCAGGGACCCAGCTGATGAGAAAGGAGGTCAGACATACACAAGGCTCATTGGGTCTGCCACATATCATATCACCCCAAAGCTGCCAGCCTGAGGCACTGGCTTGGAGATGATACCCTGCAGGGTTGACATAGAGTCCTCAAGATGCAGAATATACCTTAAATTGAAGGCCATTATATGGATTCTCTTTTCAATAGATATATTGATCTAAGAAGTAAGAAGTTGAAGAGGGGATGGTCCTGTTATACATCACTCCCAATGACCTCCTCTGTTCCTCCTGGTCCCTTGAAGGAGAGCTTTTGCCAGGAGATACAGTAGAGTCTTAAAACTTAAAACTTAAAAGTAAAGCTGTCACCTAGTCACCTGGGGCTCCCCATACCAGTAGACCATCAGGAAAAGAAAGGAATTGTCACACTGGCAGAATTACTAGAGAAGATAGGGTTGATGAGACATGATGGAAAAAGAAAAATCATGTTTGGGACAGAAGAGGACCTGATGGGCATCTCCTGGGGCTCGTGTATGGTCATTATGAATGGTAATTATAGCAATCACAGCCTGAGAGGACAGAGTTCAGACCCTTCAGGGAATGACGGTCAGGCCCACCCACCAGGTAAGCCACCTAGACCATCAGAGGAATCCAAAATAGGTGGTTGAGGAGGGATCCACTGAGTATAAATTATGGCCTCAGAACCAGCTGGAGCAGTGAAGGTTGTAGCTTACCCTACTTACTCTCTTTGCCTAAGTTATATTTCCCCAGAAATTGTAAGCCATTACTCATCCAAAGAACTATGATGGGACAGAGTGAAACTATGAGACGTAAAAGGTGGGATAATGCGGTACTCCACCCAAATTCCTTTGGCTCTCTTTGGGCACCCTTCACCCATCTCTTGGACCCAAGTCTGGGTAGCTCTGAAACATAACTTCCACCCCAGAACTCCCTGGGAGACCAGGATAAAGCCACTCTCCAAGGGCCTGAGCCTGAGCCCACCCTTCTCCACCCTCCCTCTCTCCCAGTCTCTTAGATACTGCCTTCACAAACCATTCTCACATCGGTCCTCATCTCAGAGGCTGTTTCCACAGACCTGACCAAGAAGGTATCTCTGTCTTTTCTTTCTCTCCTCCTAGAAAAGTGGAAATTCTTTCTGAGGAGAATTAGGGGATTGTTGGAGCAAATACCAGGACAGACACTCTGATGTGAGGGAAGGCTCCAGGACAACCCATTGGATGCAGAAATGTCCCAAAGCCCTAAAGTATCTACTACAGGATTGTCAATGTTCCTATATAGATGTAGTAAGCCCCAGAACATTTAACAACACCTCCAAAAGGGTTGCAAAGCCCAGATCTTCCTACAAAGCCTGCGTACCACCCCGAGGTGATCTCACGCCTCCCCTCCCATACCATCCCTCAGGTAGTGAATAGAAAGCAGGTATGCAGCCACCACCTGCAGTTGAGAAGGAAAGACTCATGGAACTCAAGTACAGTGATCAGAGCAGAGAAGATGCGCAGGCAGATGCTATGTGTGAGCAAGACAAAATGCCTCAATGTGGAAGCCAAGCAAGCACAAAACAGAAAAAAGGGAGGTGGGAACATACACAATAGAGACAAGACAACAGGATGACTAGACAGGCCAGACAAATGCATCCTCCAGCACCAGAAGATAAAAGCCCACCATTGCTTGAAAGTAGAGAAGAATTTAATAGAAATAGTAATTTAATAAAATTAAAATTCAAAGATGAGATGATAAAACTATAGAAATGAGCTGAAAAAAAAAATAGATTGAAAACCTTAAAAAACAAAATTAGAGCCCAAAAGACATCACTATAGAGGAAAACATGGGACACTGTTGATTATCTAATTATTGACACAGAGGAAAAACTTAGGACAATAAAAGTGAATGTGAAAGAAGGAAAGAAAGGAAGGAACAAAGGAAGAAGGGAGGGAAGGAAGGAGGGAGGAAAAAGAAAGGAGGAAAGGAAAGAAGTGGGGGAGGGAGAGAAAAAGAGGGAGGGAGAGGAAGAGAGGAAGGAAGGAAAACACAAGGAGATCAAAATCATTACAGAGACAGACACTGATTTTAAAAGAAACAAATTATATATTCAAAGATATAATACAAGAAATTTTCCCTGTATTGAAAAAAAAAATAATCGAAACTGCCAAAAACAAAACAAAAAAAGCAAAACAAAAAGAGCACAATGTATTTCAGGAAAATTTGATACAGAAATCTCACACAAAGATACATCCCATCCTAATTAAGTTAGTAAAATCCAATATTAAGAGAGAAACCTCACACATCTGAGCTGAAAGAGCAAAATCATACACACTAGGAAAATCAGGCCAGAATCTGGCTTCTCTGCAGTAACATTCAACCAGAAGAAAAGGTGTTCACATCTCAGAGTTCCAAGAGAAAGAAAAAGTGAGCCAAAAATAAAACACCCAGCCAAAGTCATCTCCACATAAAGGCAAGAAGCCCCCATTTCAAGACATTAAATACTTCAAGAAATATAGAACACATGGACACTTTTTTTGAAAAAGGAATAAAAAAAATATTCACGATTAAATTCAACCCATTAACAGATCAATAATAACAACAGTAATAATAAAGATAAACTCGGGAATTTTGACACAAAGTAGAAGAACTGGGGATGAGCAGAGAATTTATCTAAATATAGAACAAATACTAAGCAACTAAGAGAATGAGGATTATAGGACACAGTACATTCACCTGGGTAAGGAAAAAGTCATAACCTAATTAAATGGTAATGCCTAGCAGATGAGAGGGAAGCTGATAAGGGTCTCATTTTTTTAAAAAAGGGAGTCGAGGGGCACCTGTGTGCCTCAGCTGGTTAAGCCTCTGCCTTCAGCTGGAGTCATGATCCTAGGCTCTTGGGGAGCCTGCTCCTCTCCCTGTCTCTGCTCCTAGCCCCTACACTGCCTCCCACCCCTGCTCTTATGCTTGCTCTCTCTCTCTAATAAATAAGCAAAATCTTTAAAAAGTTAAAACAAAACAAAACAGAAGGGAGTCCATTGAGTTAACTCAAAACTTTGAAACAAACTTGAAACATACTTTTTAAAAAATAATGACTATTGGGACGCCTGGGTGGCTCAGTTGGTTAAGCGGCTGCCTTCGGCTCAGGTCATGATCCCAGCATCCTGGGATCAAGTCCCGCATCGGACTCCTTGCTCAGCAGAGAGCCTGCTTCTCCCTCTGCCTCTGTCTGCCTGTGCTCTCTCTCTCTCTCTCTCTGACAAATAAATAAATAAAATCTTAAAAAAAAAAGACTATGAACTCCTGATGCTTCTCAAAATCTCGTTTTTTATATTTGTAGGGGACCTTCTAGGAATTAATTTTGTTTACTTTAAAAAAAAATAATGTTAACAATTCCCTTAATTTCACTTCAGTTACTTTTTTCCCAAGTTCTAGGGAAGTTAAAAATAATATCTTATATTTTGAAAGAACATCTGGAGATAATCATATTTTTATAAAAGTAAAAGTAAGTCACTGCATCCATTTTGCGTTCGGTCATATACTTGCATAGATAAGTGTCTAGAATAATGTTTTGTCAAGATAGAGGGAATTTTTTTTAACATTCTTACAAATTTTTTTTAACATTCTTCATTGTACATTTCTTCTTGTTTAAAGTCTTTATAATAAGTATATTTCATTTTTATAAAAGTAGTAGAATGATTTCCTAGAAGTACATCTGCCAAGATAAGTGATTAATTTTTGGTGGTGGAAATACTGGTGATTTATTTGTTTTGTGTTTTGTAACTTTAACCAATTTGAATTTTAAAAATATGTTTAAGAAAAAATAAGGATAATCACTTAGGGATAGAAATAAAATCTATAATTTCCAAATTAACAGAAGAAAATGATAAAAGCTTTAGTAATCATATGTAAAACAGGAAGGGAGTTGCAGAGAAGCAAAGAATAACCATGGCAAAGAAAATATAAAATAGTATAGTAAAAATAAGTCCAAATAGATCATTTCAATAGCCATAATAAATACAAACAGATTTAAGGTACTCATTAGAAGACTACCCGACTACAGTTTTCTTAGTCTAGTGATATGGTGCTTCCTACAAAAGATACACTAATATAAATAACACAGAAAAGCCAAAAATAGAGGAATGAAAAAGAAAATTCCTGGCAAAACAACAAAACAAGAATACCAATATTAGTAGCAGATAAAATCAAACAAGGCAAAAGCCCTTCATAGAGATAAAAAACAATATGTAATTGTAAAAGGAAAGGACTCACCAAGCAGATAAAGCAATCATGAATACTATGTACCTTACAGCATCATAGCCCCAAAAATACATAAAGCAAAACTGACAGAATTACAAAGAGAAGCTGACAAATCTATAATCAGAGTGGGAGATTATAACTTGCTGTATTAGAACCTAGTCCTGCAAACAAAAATTACTTTGGGTATAGAAAATTTGTACAACACTGTATCAAGCCTGATCTAATAGATATATAAAGAACCATGCAATCAACAAAAAGAAAGTATGCATTATTTTAGAGAAAATCAGGAATATTTACAAGTAACCAAACTTGCAGTAGAACAAAGCAGAAGTCTCAACCAATTTCAGAGAATCAAATGTCACAATTACCATTCTCAGACCCTAACACAATTAAATTAAATTAGAAATTGCCAATTAAAAGAATTTTAAGACAAAACCATGGAAGATTTTTAATGACATTCCTTAACTACTTGTGTGTTAAAAATGCAAATCCCTACCCCAAATTAAAATATTTAGGGCAAAATGAAACAGGGGTTCTACATACCATAAATTGTGGAACAAATTCAATATAGCTCTTGATAAATTCATTTACATAAAAATAAAGAGAGTTGAAAATAAATTAGTCATACAACTCAAAGAAGAGTAAACTCAAAAAGTAAGTGGAAGAATAACATCTAAGGGAAGGACTGGAATGTGAATAATCCTAAGGAAGTATTCCCAGAAGAAACCAGTAAGTAAGGAAGTAAGGAAGTGGGAAAGCAGGATCAGGAAAGGAAAGTTTTGTTTGGTCCTGTGGCAAAGGAGTTGAGCCAATCCTTGGCTAAATGTTGCATGAGGGTGGGAGGGATGTACACTGCAAGGACTTCTAGCTCTCCATGCCAGCAGGTGGCTCCAGTGCTCAACAGCACTCCTTTGAAGATTTCAAGTACAAACATTTAACAGTGAAGCAGGCAGAAGCTGGGGGATGGGCACACTGAGCTGGTAAATAGGATGAGAAGGCATTTGGGAAGGGCACCAGCAGAACCTTCTACAGAATAGCAAACAACTCTACCAAAAGAGAAGCTTAATACAACAACAACAAATAGTTATTTTAAAAGAATAAGAGTAGATAAATGTCTAGAAAAAAACAAATGAAAAATAGTGACACCACTTTTGAATGTTTAGCCAACATTGACTAAGCTCGCCATAACCTATCTTTTCCAATGATTACAACTAAAATTCTAGACAAAATAGAGAAAATGACTATGTTGAGAAGTTAAATATTCCAGAGCAGTTACTAAAAACAAAAGAACAAACAGGTTAATAAAAATGAAGGGTAGCAAAAAAATCCAAATAATCTAAAAGCAGGCAGGAAGTAAAGAACAAAGAGTAGAAACAACACACAGAAAACGAACAATAAAACACTTGGCCTAATCCAAGCATATAAATAATTATATTAAATATAGATGATTTAAACATACTAAATAAAAGACAGAGATTGTAGTTTGGATTTAGAAGGGAAAACGTCCACTAAATGCTGTGCAAATACTTACGGGAGAAATAATAACAATTCTACCCAATTTATTCCAGAACATAGAAAATGAATTAATGTTTCCCAACCCATTTTGTGAGGCCTGCAGTACCTTATTCCAAATCTGATAAAAAGATATTATAAGAGAAATCAATCAATCAACAAACTACAAATATCCAAAAGATATAAAGACCTTATATAATTCAACACCAAAAAAACAAATAAGCCAATTTAAAAATGGGCAGAAGATATGAACAGACATTTCTCCAGAGAAGAAATACAGATGGGCAACAGATACATGAAAAGATTCTCAACATCATTCATCATCAGGGAAATACAAATAAAAACTACAATGAAATATTACCTCACACCTGTCAAATGGCTAAAAGCAAAATCGCAAGAAATAGCAAGTATTGGCAAGGATGTGGAGAGAAAGGAACCCTTGTTACTGTTGGTGGGAATGTAAACTGGGGAAAGTGGTACAGCCACTGTGGAAAACAGTATAGAGTCTCCTCAAAAAATTAAAAATATAATTACCATATGACCAAGTAATTCCACTATTGGGTATTTACCCAAAGAAAATGAAAACACCAATTTGAAAAGATATGTGCATCCCTGTGATTTATCAGCATTATTTATCTACACTAGCCAAAGTTTGGAAGCAGCCCCAAGGGCCCATCAACTGATGAATGGATAAGGATGTAGCACATATATACAATGGAGTATTACTTAGCCATAAAAAAAGAAATCTTGCCATTTTAACAATATGGCTAGAGCTGGAAAGTACAAGGCTAAATGTAGTAAGTCCGTCAGAGAAAGACAACTACCATATGATTTCATTCACATGTAGAATGCAAGAAATAAGAAAGCAAGTGAACAAAGAAAAAATAGATAAACAAAAGGACTCTTAGCTATAGAGAACAAACTGATGGTTATCAGAGGAGAGGTAGGTGGGGGGATAGGTGAAATAGGTCAAGGGGATTAAGATTACACTTATCTTAATGAGCACAGAGTAATGCATAGAATTGTTGAATCACTGTATCATACACCTGGAAACTAACATAACCTTGTATGTTACTTACACTGGAATGAAGTAAATCAGTAAGGAAGTAAGTAAACTACAGACCAGTATCATTCATAAATTTAGATGCAAAAATTCTGAAGAAAATGTCAGCAAATCAATTCCAATAATATTTTGAAAGAATAATACATCAAAGGGGTGCCCAGGTGGCTCCATCAGTTAGGTGTCTGACTTTTGATCTTGGCTCAGGTCATGATGTCAGGGTTGTGAGATCGAGCCCCATGTTGGGTTCCATGCTGGGTATGAAGTTTGCTTTAGATTCTCTCTCTCCCTCTCCCTCTGCCCTTCCCACCACTTTCTCTCTTTAAAAACAGAGAGAGAGAGAGAGAGAGAAAAGAAGAAGAAAGAATAATATATCATGATCTTGTGAGATTAATTCTGAGAACACACAGAAGGTTAGTTCAACTTAGCAATAAACGTAAATCACCATATTAACAGAACAAAAAAGAAACAGCTTGTGATCATCTTCATAGGTCCAAAAGAAGCATTTGACAAAATTCAACCAATTGTAATTTTTTTAACATCTCAGCAACCCTGGAATTTAAGGGAACTTCCTTAATCTGATAAAGGGCTTCTGCCAAAAAAACAAAACAAAACAAAACAAAACAAAAAACTATAGCTAACATCAAATTTGATGATGAAAGATGGAATAATTTCCTCCTAATGTCAGAAACCAAGCAAGTCTTCTATCCTCATGACTTTTATTCAACATTATACTGGAAGTCCCAACTAGTACAAAAAGGCAAGAAAAGAAAATAAAATATATACGTATTGTGAAGGAAGAAATAAATATCCATTTTCTCCCCCTACCACAGGCTAAATAAGAGCTAAGCAGAAAACCCAAAGGAATTGATTAAAAATAACTCCTGCAACTAATAAGTGATTTTAGCAGGGTTATGGGATATAAGACAAATACACAAAAATCAATTGTGTTTCTATATACTATATACAAAGGAAATTCAAAAATTTAAAACAGTACCATTTTGTGTTTACATCAGTTACCCAAACATGAAACACTTAGGTATAAAATTTAAGAAAACGTGGTTGGGACTTATACACTGAAAACTACAAAATGCTGGTAAAAGAAAAGATCTAAATAAATGGAGTGATAAATTTATGCTCAAGGATTGGTGTGTCAGTATTGAAATTATCTGTAGAGTCAGTGTGATTCTAATCAAAATCCCAAGAGAGAATTTTATAGATATTGATAAACTGTCTCTAAAATTGATTTGGAAAGGCAAAGAAAATAAAGTAGTAAAAAAAATTCATGAAATGTAACAACAAAGCCACAGTTCTTTCATGACTTGATTTTAATATTTGTCATAAAGCTACAGTAGTCAAGACAGTGTGATTGTGTAAAAATAGTGTGGAAGTATAAAAATTGACATAGAAATCTATGGAACAGAATGGAGCCCAGAAACAGACCCAGAATAATGCAGTCAATGGATTTTTATTTATAAAAGTATAAAGGCAATTAAATAGAGAAAAAATAGTTTTCAATAAATAATCACATGAAAACTAAACAATTGGGTAGATATAAGCAAAAGAGAAAGAGAAGACAAAAAGAAAAAAAAAAAAAACCTTCCACTCATACTCGCACTTATTCCAAACATTAACTAAAAATTTATCATGAACTAGAAAATGTATTTTAAAACTAGAAAAAGAAAGGAGAAAATCTTTATGACCTTGGGCTGGGAAAAGACTTCACAGATACATCACCAAACATGACCTACAATAGGAAACAAAATCAAATTGACCTGCATTGAAATCAAAACCTTTGCTTTGTGAAGGACTCTTACTAGCCACAGAATGGGAGAAAATATTTACAAATCACATATCAGACACACACACACACACACAACAAAACAACAAAAAATAAATCAAAAACCTGTATCCAGAATAAACAAAGAATTTCAAAACTCAACAATAAGAATACCATACAAAGTGGGCAAAAGATTTGAAAAGGCACTTTGCCCAAGAAAATACACAGATAGCAGGTAAACACATTTAAAAGTTCTCAACATCATTAGTCATTAGGGAAATGCAAATTAATACTACAGTAAGATAATATTACCTACCTATTAAAATGGCTAATTAAAAAAAAAAAAATCCGTCAATACCAAATGCTGTCTAGGATACAAAGTAACTTTCAAACTTTACAAAGGAACAAAGGAACTTTAAAACATTGCTGGTAGGAATGCAAATTGGTGTAGCCACCATGGAAAGCAGTTTGTCAGTTTCTGCTAAAATTACTAAAATTAAACATGCACTCACCACTTCGTGCCTCAAAACCAGGCTCGGGTATGTAACCAAGAGTCATGAAAAACTTATGTCCACATAAAATCCTGTACATAAATGTTTATAGTGACTCTATTCATAATCACCAAAAAACCAAACCAAACCAACCAACCAAACAAAAAAACACCCTGGAAAAAATGCAAATGTTTTCAACTGGTGAATGGATAAACAAAGTGGTGTGGGTGTTGGGTCCGTGATCAAAGGAGCGAGACTGATACAAAGCGAAGGTCAAGCAAAGCTTTATTTTGCGCCAAGCATCTAGACTCAAACTAACCGTTCGGGGCCACCTCTTACAGAGAGGGAGACTTCTCCCCGCCTTAGAGACTAACTTTTATAGAGCAAAGGCCATGTGGTTGAGCCTGGCCACACACAGGTGACCAATGAGATTGTAACACACAGAGAAAGCTGCACAGTCATGTTAGGTCACACAAGGGTGGCCAAATGAATTACAATTTACCCTAGTAGCTATTTGAACTAGTCTATCACCTTGGTCAGAATGGGCGCCCAAAAGGCGGGACCCACACTCCTTGGTAGCTAGGGAGACAGTATGCATACCCCACTGATTGGATGTCTCCACCTGGCCTGACCCGCCCTTGTATTTGGGCTCTGTTACCTGGGACTGATTTCCCAGACTTGCTTTTAAGTAAGTTCTGGGGGGTGGGGGGGCAGGGTCAGTTTAAGTTTTACTGCATAAACAACAAAATCCTGTTTAACCGGATGGAAGGAATCGCTCTGGCTAAATAGGCCCTTACAGTGGGCATACAATAGAGTGCTTTTTTTTTTTTTTAATGGAGTTTAGCAATCTGATTTTAAAATTCAGATTGAGGGGAGGAAATAGGGAAGGCAATATGATTTTAAAAAGAAAATGTAAAGAGGGAAATGTACCAGGTAATAGATTTGTTATAGAGCAAACCTCATTGAACCAATGGGGTTGAGATAAACAGACCTGGGCTAATCTAGAAATAGGAGTACCATTTAGTGGGGAAAGGTGGAGTGTTCCACCAATGTGCTGGGACAACGGTCTATCTATCTATACATACATACGTATACACATGCCTGTGTAAGTCCATATGACATCCACTTATAACATGGAGGGAGCTCTAGAGGTATTTATGTGGATCTCTGTTGTGTGTGTACACATGTGTGTATATACACATATGCATAGAATATATATATATATTCTATATATTCCTACATCTCACTATTTACAAAACTGCAATCTGGGAATTATAAAGTTATAAATGTGAAAATGCAAAAGGTTTGGAGGTGGATTTCTTAAACACAATACCTAGAGCACACACCACCAAAGAAAATACAATGATAAGTGTGATTACATTAAAAATTAAAATGTCTGGGTGTCAAAGGCACCATTAACAAATTTGAAAGTGTAAGTCATAATCTAGGACTATATATCCCAACCCATATAATCAACATCACAGTATCAAGAATTTATGAAGTACTCCTACAAGGCAATTAGAAACAAATAGTTTAATGGTCAAATTCATAAGAGATAAAACCCTAATGGCCCATAAGCATATGAAGTGCTGCTTAATTTCACTAATATTCAGAAAGAATTCAAATCAAAACAATGAGATGCAATTACTCCACATCAGAGCCTGCCCCCAGATTGGCTGAAGTATGAGGATCTAGCAATATCCAGTGGCGCCTGAGATGGAGGGCAAATAAAAACATTCGCAAATTGTTGGTGGGCATTAAAACTAATATACTACTTCCAAAAACAATCTGGCTGACTCGAATCCAGTGGACAGTGCACATAGCCAGTGGCTCAGGATTTCCACCCTGGGTGTCTGCTGCAGAGGAAGTCCGCCTGGCTGCTCAAGAAGGTGCACTCGGGTTATGTCCGTGGCTACAGCAGAAAGTCGGCCAACAGAGAGTGGATCCATCATCGTGGTGCATTCAAGATCTATAACCCTTCCATTAAAATGAATGAATGGAATGTGTGCATTTCCACAGGGAAAAATCTCAAAAGCATAATGTGGAGGAGGAAAAAACAAAGTGGAGATACAGATGAATTTCATGACACCATTCCCGTAAAATGTTGGATTACATACAACGTTCACGGATGAGTATGTAGGAGGCAAAAGCGGGAGTCCTGATAAGGAAGGACGTACCCCACTTCAGGGTCTGGTTCAAGGGAGATAGAGGTATGAAAAAGGTTCAACCCCATCTGTAACCATTTCCTGAAGGAGAGGAGGGAAAGAGGGGAGAGGAAGGGAGAGAGTAGGACAAGCGGATGATACATTTGTATGCGGATGGTCTGTTGTCTGTTTTCTCCTGTATTTTGCTTCTTTCTGTTTGAATGATTCTATAACAAAAATAATAAGAAGAAGAAGGCAGAGATGAGGGAGAAAGGAAGGAAGAGACCAAGAAGAAATTCACTGAAATACTTAGAGCAACCGCCTCTTCTCGACGGGAGATCGCTTTCTTTTCTTTACACTCGGTCATATTTTCTCAATTATCCCCAGTAAGCAGGTATGATGTTCATTATTTCAGCAGAAACAGTGAATGCTGTTTTAAAAGCACCTTGTTAAGCTGTTGTGATTTGAAAGTCTGGACTGTGGGAGAGACGCTGGTATCTTGGACATCCAGGCCGGCTCCCAGAGCAACTTTTCCAAGTCAGCTTTCTGGGGGAACTGATACGGGCGTAACCGGATTTACGTTTCACCATCAGTGCCACCCTCTGGGCCTCAGGAGGTGAGGGCTCTGGGAGTCTCAATCCCTCTGCCAGCCTCCTGGGGGACAGGGGCTGCAACAAGAGATAAAAGCCAATTTTGTTGTTCTCTCCGAAAACCTGAAAATCATTCTTGAAAACCAAGGTCACTGGCCCCACAGCCAAGTCATCACTGGGAAGGTCCCCTGGATGCCCTTGAAACGTGGCCATGACCCCCTTAATCTCCCAGCATGGGCATGATCCCATGCGCATTGTGCAGGCATTGTGCTCAGCAACTTTGATTTTATCCCCAGGGGCTCTTACATTTATTTCTCAGACCAACTCTGGGAAAGTTTTGTCTTGTTTCCATTCGGAGGGGCAGAACTGGGAGCCAGAGAAGTTGGTTAACTCAGAAAGTCACCCAGCTAACACGCAAGGTAGAGTCGGTACCCCAGGAGGCCCCCCAGAACTCGAATGGTGGAATATAAGGCACCAGTAAAAAGCTAAGGAGTTGAGATATTGGATAGGGATGGAACATTCCCCCAAATCCTAACCCCACATCAAGAGAGCAACACCAAGTGTAGGGGCAGGGTGGGGCGTACTTGGAGATCAGACTCTGGGCATTCCCAATCCAACACCATCCCTGCCGTCCTGTCCTACAGGGGTCCCTGTAAGTAAGAGCCCCCCACCTCCTCTCATCTCCCACCACTCATGCCTAATTATCAGGCACTTAATGTTAATATAGAAGACATTTAAGTACCCTAGAAAGAGCTAAATGAACAGGAATGAGAAAAGGCTCAATGTTTTCTCCCATCAGTCTTTCTGTTGCTCTTAATTTGGTTTTCCGGACAGGATCTGTTGCAGCCAAGCTCCAAACTAGTCATTTTTAACCTCCTCCATCAGGAAAGACACCCAGTACTTAGAGGCCCGCAGGGACCCTCAAGAGATCTAGGCAAGCCGCAACCCACAGGGTGGCTATTCCCCCAAATTGGGACAGGCTCTAGGAAGTCCTACAGGTTTCTGCATACCAGCCTAACAACTAAGCTCTCAAGAGGGAAAGGAGGAGGACTAGAGCCTTCTGGCCAGTCTCCTGACCTCCTCTCCAGGACCCTGGACCTGCCAACTCCAAGCTTACCCAGCATGCATACTGGGTAACTTCATCCCACTGCCCCATGGGGCAAGCTCCTTCTGTATGCCAGGCTCGCCCAGGCCTGAGGATGTGTCCAGGAAACCGGTCTTGCCCACCAGACAGGAGATCATCTAAAAGCAGCAGGAATAATCACTTGTCTGCCTGGGACTGGGAAGCCATTGGTGCAGCATGCTGAAGGGGTCTCACATTGCTCTCCTGATGCCCTGGGGCCACAAGCTGGACCAGCAGAGCTGTTCTCAGCAGAGCCTGATACCCCGAGGGCTGTCACATCATCTTGACCCAAATCCAGGCATCTCCCCCTCCAGTCTTAACTCAGTCCTGCAGGGCCAGGAGGTAACTAAGTGTGGTCCGAGGGTAACGGGGCCAAGAGCTTGGAGAGCATGTGCTCCTCTGAAAGGATCACCCCTACTCATGGTGTACGTGCGGTAGAGACAACCGACAGACAACTAACCAGCTGTTCCCAGCAACAGGAGTCCAGCAGCAGCACCGGGCCAAGGAGAGAAGAGAACTGAGGTAGGAGTCACAGAGGTTGGGCACATCAATACATGAGCTCCATTACACCAGAGCTTTCCATTTTTTTTTTTGAGAAAACCTGGAACTCCTGATTTTTATATTAAAAACTCAAATTTTTAAAAAAGATTTTATTTATTTACTTGACAGAGATCACAAGCAGGCAGAGGCAGGCAGGAGGGCGGGGAAGCAGGCTCCCCGATGCAGGGCTCGATCCCAGGATCCTGGGATCATGACCAGAGCTGAAGGCTGAGGCCTTAACTCACGGAACCACCCAGGAACCCCAAAACTCTCAAATTTTTACAGTAGTAACTATTTTTCAAAAAGGCTGTGTGTCTCCCTGAACCAAACTGAACAAGGGTGCTAGCCGGATTTGTTCTTCTGGCTACCACTGGTCTGCGGGCTGGCTAGTGGCAGGTCCAGGAACAATACAGCCATTGCCACGGTAACGATAACAGAAGGCAAGTTATTACCTTCTCACTACTGCTGACAGAAGCCTACACTCAGTCAGCCCAGTGAGACAGGCACAGGCGTTGTTTTGTGTCTTTGTACCATGATCCACCTGGGATGTCAGAGACACGGTGTTGGGCGGGTCCATACTTGGGGACATCGAGGGCCCACTTAGTCCCTCCACTCTCTGCCACAAAGCTTCCTTCCAGGGGTAGAGAAGGCTCCTTCTAAAACAGGAGGGGGTGGTTGACGGCCAGGAGTGGGGTCCCTGCCGGCACCCCGACCCAATGGTCGTAGGACTTGGTGGACAAACTCCTCAAACTGCGGTCTTTGAAGGGACAGTTCTGAGGGTTGTTCTGTGAGTGACTTCAGAGTCCCCGGCAGGAGTGAGCCGTCATTGCCCACAGCAGCAGCCAGCTCACTCCCTTTTCTTCCTCCTGCTTCTTCTCTGCTCTCCACCCCCTCATTCCTGCTTCCTGGTACCTGCCAAAGAAATCATCTGCACCCAAGTTCTTCAGTCGGCCCCTGCTTTCAGACGTTCCTAAATTAAGACAGCTTGAAGATAAGGACACTAGAGCTCAGGGAGGTTAAGGGACTTGCCCAAGGCCACTCCCCTCATAAAGGATACAAGTGGGATTAAATAAGGACTGGCTGGTTCTCTCGTCCTGTCCTAAACCACTGCCCACCACCTGCTTGCAGAAAACCAGGCTCTGGCCCCTTGACCACTAAGGTCATGGTCAGTTTCCACGCTCTGAATCTGAGCCTTTCAGTACGCCCAGCGGGGAGTGCCCAGAGCATTGCACACCCACCAAAAAGCAGGACTGTCTACTCTAGAACTGGGGAAAACTGGTCCAGTGCACACCCCAGAGGGTACTGGGAAGAGTGGGCTCAGGACGCTGCCTGGACACCTTGGAAGTTTACCTGCCTTGCTCCCCCTCAGAAAGAGCAGAACAGAAAGGACCTTGAGCACCCCCTAGGGGCCAAAAAGATCCAGTGGTGCCCGGAATGTCCTAGCTGAGATGGGCTGGGAGGGCTGGAGAGGAAGGCTGGGGCGTGGAGAAGGGCCACTTTCCCAAGACCCCACCAGGGTCTGGGATGAACAGAAGGCATATAAGGAAGAGGAATGAGTCCAGGGTTCTGCCTTTCTCCACTCTGAGGAAAGATGGGCCTCCAGCTTCCCAGGAGCGTCACCCACTCTCTCAAGCTGGGGGAAGAGGACAGGCCCAGCCCCAGCCTGACCTCCTTAGGGACTAGTCATAGAAGCCAGGCAAAGCTGGAGAGAAAGGCACAAAGGATTTGGGATGTGTGAGGCTTGCCTCCCTGGCAGGCAGGCAGTGCGAGGGGTCAGGGCCTCCTTGTCACCCCTCCCGACAAAATGGGTCCAGGCTAGGACTCCAGCCCTGGCTGCAGGGTCAGATCGGTCCTCCTCTGCGGGATCGCAGGCCCACGGGCTCACTTCCCACCTCTGTTTCCTATGTACCTAACAACAACCACGATGTCGGTTAAGCTCTCCCTCATATCCAACTTTCGCTGAATCACAGCAGCCCAGTGGCTCGGGTGCTGACTGGCAATGCCGATTTGGGAGTTGAGGAAACTCAGGCGTGGCGAGGTTATTAATGTCCCCAAAGTCACACTGCCCATCCACAGCCTTATGGGCTTTTTGATTCCAAAGACCATGTGGACTCACTCTGATGCCCTTCCCCTACTCCCTTTATTTTTAGAAAAAGTCATTTTAGAAGGAGCCTCAACCCCAGCATTTCCAGGGGATTTACTCTGCTGGATGTGGAAGAAGGAAAACCCTAAAAGATCTCTTCAAGAGCCTGTACACCAGACAGAACAACCACCTCTGAGGAGAAGGAGCAGAGCCAGACCAAAGAGCAGGTGTGCCAGCAGAGCTGTGAGGGGCTGGTCTGGGGGCCTGGCCCCCCTTGGGCATGAGCCCTGGATTTGCCTGCAGACCCCTCGCCAAAGTGCTCCCTGAGACCTGACCGGGAAAACCCCCGTGGAGCCTGAGCCAGAGCTGTAAGGACTCAGGGATACCATCTGAGATCAGGAGAGAAGCTGACCCAGCCCTATAGGGGACACACAGCTCCCAGAGTCCAGGAAAAGGGAGAGGCCAGGGCGGGGGTGGGGGACTGCTTGTACAAACATCCACATCCATCCTGATGAGGCCCCTTGAGTGCTCAGGGCAGCTGTGCTGTCCCCACACTGCTGGTGAGGACCCTGAGGCTCGAAGGCACAACCAGCCAAGTGGGACCTGGAGCCCAGGCTGCTGACCAGCATGCCCCCCATCTCTTTGTCCCATGTGTGCCCAGCAAGCACCCTGCTCTTTACACGTTCATTCAACAAAGGCTTGCAGACCCTACTGGGGACCACGGCTCAGTATGAGTTCTAGCTGGAGCTCATGGGATCAGGGAGGACTGGTACTTCCTGGATCCCCCTCTTGGTGTCCAGAAATGTGGGCATGATGGCCTCTAGACTGGAGTTCTCTTCCATCAGGCCGGGGAGAAGACCAGGCTCTAGACTCAGGAGGCATATCTAAAAGCATTTATTGGACACATGTGATAAAATGACGTGGAACCACACACACTCATTGTCATTGTCACAAGGGGTCTGCTATTGTTACACGGATATAACTGTAGGCACTGGGCGGAGGCTTCACTAGATCTCCCCCACCACTGCAACTTCCTGCCAATCAAGAACTATTTTAAAATGAAGTGTTTTCCAAAGTTCTTGCAGGGAGCTGAGTGTGACAATGTTTCCCTGCCTCACCCTGTGTCTTCCCGTGACACTGACTTTCCAGGGAGGAGGTGCAGAGCCCCAACGAAGCCTTGGCACTCTCTCCCCATACGGTTCCAGGTCAGAGCCAACCCTGGGAGTTCTCTCCTCGGCCTCCGGTTTGCAGAGATGAGCCGAAGGAGAACACCAGCCCCTCCATACAAACAGGAGGAAGCCTGATTTATTTCCTGGGCAAGAAGGAGCTTGGAGGTGCTGTAGGGACTTCCAGGGGGAGAGCGGGGGAACGATTTCATGTCAGGGTGTTTCATTGACTGGGGCCGCGGGACTCAGATTTACTGTTCCAGGAAGGACTGGAACAAGGACTGTGATAAACTGAGGGCCAGAGGTGAGCAGGAGAGGTGTATGGAGAGAGCTTGGTATCAGGAGAGATTTGTGGAAATAGATTGAAAACGAGAAAAAAAAAAAAACCCTAGTTAAAAATATACTAAAATAATTCCCACCAGCCTATCCTTTCCCACCGTGTGCTCCAGGAATATGCCTTCATGTCCTCACAAAACCTGGAGAGATGGGTACCTGGGTGGCTCAGTGGGTTAAGTCTCTGCTTTCGGCTCAGGTCATGATCTCAGAGTCCTGGGATAGAGCCATGCATCAGGGGGTCTCTGCTCAGCAGGGAGCCTGCTTCCTCCTCTCTCTCTGTATGCCTCTGTGCCTACTTGTGATCTCGGTCTGTCAAATAAATGAATAAATTAAAAAAAAAAAAAAGAAAAGAAAAACACCTGGAGAGAGTGAGTCCCAAGGGCTGCCTGTCCACCCCGGGGCCCTCAGTATAATGTGCAGGCTTGCCCACTGCCTGGGGAAATGCTAAGGATGGTGTCCCAGCAGAGCCTTTCTGGTGAGCACACTCTACACACTTGTCCTCTGAAGGAGGCAATGCTATGACCCCCCCACCCCCATTTCCCAGGTGAGAGGACTGAGGCTGAGAAGCTACAGAACTCACTTGAGGTCCATCAGACCCCAAACTGATTCTCTGAAGGGCTGTCCCAGGCTGCCCCTAGCAGGGGCTGAGGTGGCCCAGGATGAGGGTACTTTCCTCTGAGACCACCTCTGAGTGGCCGAGTACCAGGATTGATGCTGGGTTGAGGGATGCAGGCAGCTGGTAAGCACCGCGAGCCCCAAGGCCTGGGAACTGGGGACCTGGGACCCTGCCCTGGCCTGCTAGGTGGCTGCATCCTCTTCCCACATCCACATGCTCCCCATCAACACAGAGGCTGCTAGGTCAGAAGTCCTCCTTGGCTCACACCTGCTGTGTGGGACTGCCAGCAGCAAACTGCCGGCCTTGGGCTGGTCAGGCTGGCCTGAGCAGGATCCCTAAGTTAGAGATCAAGGGACAGCCTCCTGCCTGGTGAGATTCGAGAGGCAATCCCAGAAAAGCACCCCCACAACCACTCAAATATGCCTGAAATTCACCATCCCTGCATCACTTCTTGGAGGTATGCCTTAGCCACACAGGCCTTCTTGGATAGGATGCTGCATCATTTCACCTGCAATGGTCTCTTAACTAGTGGGACAGAAGGGGCAGCCCCCAGAGAGGCATGCGGGGAGGGGCCAGGTGGACATTCTCTCCTCATCCTTCTCTTACCTGATACACTCCCTGCAGCCTTGCCAAATTCATGCTTCCATTCCCACTCTACAAATGGCCACAGTGTCAAGGGGCAGCTGGAGCTGGAGCTGGAACTAAAATCCAGGTTGTCTGAATCCTGAGCTCTTTCTCTGCAAAGGACTCCAAGGAAGAAAGGATGAACAGGCCCATACTGCCAGTCAGGCCAGCAGCTCCCAGGACCAAGAACTGCCACTCAGCCCACCTGGTCTGCCTTGGACAGAAAAGTTAGCAAAAAGCAAAATGAACAAAAATATAAAAAACTTGACTACAAATTAATAAATTTTATTTCCTATAAAGAATACACTTTTCCAGCACCCGTGATAGGTTTACAAAAATAAATATTTTTGACCACAAGAAACTCTAATTTCCAAAGTTACTTAGGCCATAATCTTTTTTTTTTTTTTTTTTAAATCACAACACAGTAAGACTAGAAAAGAATAATAATGATGTAAACCTAATCCCTTGGAGCTTTCCAAACTTCTTAAATTTAAAACTGTCCCACAAAACTCTTGGATTAAATAGAATTTGCATCTTATTTAGGAAAGAACAAAAATAAGGCACTCATATCATTATATCAAAGCTTAAGGGATTCACCCAAAAATACACACAGAGGAAAATTAATAGCCTTGATTTCATTATTTAACAAGAATATAAGAAATAAACTGAGCATTCAACTCAATACATTAGAAAGAACCAGATAAGGGGCATCTGGTTGTCTCAGTCAGTTAAGCCTTTGCCTTGGGCTCAGGTCATGATCCCAGGGTCCTAGGATCGAGCCCTGCATTGGGCTCCATGCTCAGCAGGAAGTCTTCTTCTCCCTCTCCTCTGTTCCTCCCTCCTGCTCATGCTTTCTTTCTGTCTCAAATAAATAAATAATCCTTAAAAGAAAAAAGAGATAAAATGTAGCATGAGGAAGTAGGAGAAAGGAACAGCCTCTGTCCTAACCTAGAAAGGAGGGGCATCCAAGTTTCCCACCTCCTTTTCACGAGAACGGTTTTGTATAAAATAATGCAACATGAATGATTTTCTAGACCATTTTAATATTAGAATCTATTGAAATAAACACTGTGGGACACTGCCTTAGGTAAAAACTGTTTTCTATGTAAGACATGAAATGGGCAAGCAATTCAATGCCAGGGCCAGACCAGAACTTGCAAATGAACACCATTGACCCACATTCAGAAAGACCCAGCAAATAAATCCGACCAGTGAGACTCAGAAAAACCTGATCTGGTGCTTGCCCATCCTCGACTCTGGCACATTAACTGCAACTATCAGATTCAGAAACTGAAATGCCATATATATATATATATATATATATATATATATATATATATATATATGTTATATAAATATATAGTTGTTTATGACCAACACAGATTAACTGAAAAGGTGGATTTATGATGACGATGGTGATAAAGTGAATTCATACTCATAATCAATAATGATGAAATATTAAAGTTATACTTTTTCCAAAAATGCCTATGGGTGGAAAAGACCATGATGAGGGCAGAAATTCTGATTCAGGTCAAACAGAAAGTAGAAAATGAGAGACTTTGGGAGAACACAATGCGCGGCACGCACAAGTTTGGCATTGAACCTCGCCCTCAGTGCTAGCCATGCCCTTGAGAATGCAGGAAAGGCTGACTTCCTTCCACCTGTGACTGCAGGTGTAATGACTGAAGAAGGAGAGTCTGCTCTTGGGGCTTCAGTGTTTGTGACAGTGGCTTATTTCCCAGCAGCCTGTGAACCTCAGTGCTGTGTGCAGAGGCCAGAAATCAGGGCTCATGGGACCCTCCAGGAAGCCTACTATCGTGTTGACCCTAAAGTAAGTGCATGTCAAAGAAAAAACTCTATAAAACTTATGGCCAACTGGAAAATTTCCATCTCTATCCATGAACAAGCCCCCAAAACTAAGATGTAATGAGGAAAGAGGGCAGGAGTGGTGGGAGGAGGAAAGGGAAGAAACCACTTAGCCCATTGTAGATAAATGGCTACCAGCATTTACTTTGGACACCACCGCTGATCAAACCTTACAGTCATTCGGTCTCCACCTCTAGACCTTCCCAGGTCATTACAATCCCACAAGATCTGCTCTGGGCCCACAGCAACGATTATCTGTATGGTAGATACATTTCCGTATTGATTATAATTAACTTAGTAACTACTTTATTTTATAACAACTTTATTGAAATGTAATTTACATATTCAAAAATTCACCTAAAACTACCTTTAATGAATGCATAATGAGCAATTAGGAGATGAGCAAAGTTATTGGGAGAATAGGAACTTCTCAAAGATGCTTGGGGATCCATAATTCAGACATGCACGGAATTGAACCATCCCTGGGGAGAGGCTTCTGTGAACTGGGCCCTTTGCTCTGCTTCCTAAGAAAGCACGAGGGTGTGTGGATTCCAGCAGCTGGATACGACTGTCTATGCCCAGGCATCTCGGACTTTTTGCAGTCAAGGAGCCCCATGTTTATTGCAAAAATGATTTCTCTGAAAGCTGCTGAAAGGGATTGCAGACTATAATTAGAATAAGGCCCTAAAGGATTACATTCACAAATGTAATTACATAATCGTTTAGAGCTAAATAACACCGTGAAAGGACTCCGTTTCCTGATGATTGTGGTGAGGGGAGGTGTGGGTGCCTCGTGGGGAGCCAGAGGTCCCGAGACCCCTTTCTAGTGCCAGCGGAGCCCAGAAATGGAGGAAGGAGAACCTGAAGATCCCTCATTCCTCAGTGGGCTTGTCTTGGGCATCAGATCAGCCCAGACTTCATGGAGGATGAGGATACATCCAAATATGACCCAAGCTGGAATTCTCACCTGGTTCTCATTAAACACACTAGAAAAGAGATTGGGGTGGGGGGGCGGGGGGTGGTATTCATACGCTGCTTTTTATTTGGTTCATAGAAACCCCGTCTGTGGCACATATGTGTCTGCAAGTGTCAGGCACTCAGCCACACTAGAACATGCATAGAATCTGTTGTCTTTAGTCTCCGGAGGCCTGCAGAGCACTCAGCCTTCGGGACCTTCTCAAGGATCACTCAGCTGAGTCTTGGATCACTCCTATTCCACAGCGGACATCAACATGGCGACCATCCCCAACCCTGGGCTTCCAGAGGAGACTGGATACCGTTTTCTTCTATCAGACAGCAGTGATTTATTCGACGTGCTGGGCTTCTCATAACTTTGTCAGATATGTAATGCGGTTAAATGTACCACTGAGAAAAGTCTCTATTGTTGTCCGAGTGTCCTAAATTTTGGTCCAAGAAGAAAAGGTAGCTGTACAAGCAGACCACAGCTTTTGAAAGCCATGACGATAAATCGCATTAATTTGGACACCATTAATCTGGAGAATGTGCTAATCCCATAGGCCTAGAAGGAAGCTTAGCTTTGAAGAAAGCGTCTGCTTTCCAAGCAAAGGAGGATGCAAACAAGCCACAGTAAGTGTAACCTACTTAAAAGCAAATGTTGTTCTTAAAGAAAAACGTGCACATTAAGTTATGGCTGTTGGTGAGCCCTAATCTCTCAGCTCCCCCTTCACTCTAGCCATAGCCCACCCCACCTGCTGCCCTATATCAATTCCAGGACCTCACCTGGCCCCATCAAGCATGATGATTCCTCCAGTACTGAGTTAAGAAGTGGAGGTACCCCCAAGAGCCACTGGCCTCATAGACACCTTGGGGAACTTGAGGCCCAAAGAGGGGAAGGAACCCGCCCAAAGTCCCGCATCCAACAAGTTCACCTAATGCTTAGAGCCCCCAGCCTTGCCTCTCACAGATCAGGGTCCTAATCTCAGCTTTCTGTTTCCTTTGGAGAGACTTTGGACATGGCAGCTTGGCCCTGTTGAGTCTCCATCTATGTAAGACAGATGAAGGCTCCAGACTTCTCTGAGGTCTAGATACAACTGATCCAAATTCCAATTCCACTCCCCGTGAGAATCCCCCCCTAAGATCTCTGAAAACCCCTGTGCTCACCTCTGCCTGGGGATCCCGCTCCCCTGCACGGTCTCTGTTCCTGCTGCACTGACGCCAGTGGGACAGCTGGCCCGGCCTCAGTGGCACATCCCCCCAGAAGTGGTAGGATGCTGAAGGGTTCGCTTTGGGTCAGCTCTCCAGCAGCACAGGAAGGGGGCTGGCCTTTTGTACCCTTGGGGTGACTCAGCCAGGTGGAGGCTGTGGGGGTCAGTGGCTGTAATCAGCTCTGGGCAATTCCCCAGAAAGGGGGCAGAAGCCCCATAACCAGGTCTGGCTGGGGCACTCACAGCATCCAGCACAGGGAGGAGGGGGAAATGGTGCCCTGAGACTTCCATCGTGAATGCAGAGCCTCAGGCACCCTGTCCCCAGCCCACACCGTAGAACCCTCCTCACCCATGCAATGCCACCCTGGCACCCTCTTGTTTCTTTCCCCCGTTCCCTGCTCCTCTTTGTCTTCTCTCCTCTCCCTCTCTGGAATGAGAAAAGTCTCATTTTCTTCTGCAGAAGAGCTTCATCATTCTTTTATTTTTCTGTCGCCCAAGCCACTGCCCACCTGCTCTGTATATGGCAACCACCATCCCCATGTTTGCTAGTTCTAGCCCTGGAGGTCCCACGTCCCAGGAACCCCTGCATCCCCAGGCAAGCTGGAACCCAGAGTATGGAGCCAGGTGCGGTTGTCTAGAATTTAAAAAATCCTTAAATCTGAATTGTTTTTATAGCCACTGTGACTTATCAAGGCTCCCTCTCAAATGGACACCAAGTGTGATGTTTCCTAAGATGGCTAATCGTCTTTTATTTCTAATCGGGAGTGGGCACCGCATTACATCAAATGGACACTAAGTATGATGCTTGCTAAGATGGCTAATCATCGTTTCTTTCTAATCGGGAGTGGGCACTGCATTACATCAAATGCTGCTTTAGCCTCTATTAAGAGACTCACATGACTTAATCTGCCAGCGGAGTAATTACATTAGTATATTTCCCAACGTTGAATCGTCCTTTGTTGCTAGAATAAGCCATATTTGAACACCCTGTATATTTCTTATGATCTCATGCTTGATTTGATGTACTAATATTTTATACGTAACTTTTGTTTCTAAATGAGGTTCATCCACAGTTTTCTTTCGTTGTCTTTGTCTGATGTTGGTGCCAGGCATAGGCTCACCTTGCAAAATGGGCTTGGGAACTTTTCCACTTTTTTCACCCATTTCCTGAATAACCTGAGCACGAGAGCAAAAACTGAAAGAAAAAAGATACGAGAGATACAATACAGGAAATTTTCCAGATGAGGAACTTCATTTTTACATCCAAAAGGCACAATATCTTCAGGAACAAATTATTTAAAAGGATAGCTATCAAGAAATATAATGTTTAACTAAGAAAATAAATCTTCATGCATTCAGAGAGGAAAAGGAAAGGTTTCTCAGGGCAGGAGAGGTTTGTGAAATCATGCTGTGTTTGGTCTTTTCCTCAACAATTGTCAAAGCAGTGGATGAAAGAAAAATGCCCACAAACTTGCAGTTAAAATATAAACCTGAAATGTTATGACCATTCCATGTGTCATTCGAGCAAAAAAGCAACAGGAAAACATTGTCAAAGAACACGAAAGAACTCAGGGAACATAGCCCCCAGGAACTTTTCTTTAAAAATCTAATTGATAGTTAAAGACAGGCAAGGTATAACAAAAGGAAAAGGAAATTGGCAAAATGATAGCCTTAGAGAAAAAAATGGAGAGGTCAGGGTAAGGAATCCTCAACCCTGGAAGTCTCCAAAGCAATGGCACTTTTAAAGGCAAAACTATGCATGTCTCCAGCTGTCCTTGAAATCTAAAAATCAGAAGACAGTCATTCTCTGACATGAAGAAATCAGGCAACACAGAACCCGTGATTCTCAGAAAGAAAAATAGCTATTTCACAATAAAACCAAACATCAAAATAGAAAGATAAAAAAAAAAAAACCCTTGAAGTGGAAAAGTCATGGGAAAAAAATGACAACCACTGAATACAATAAAACAGAGAAAAAAGAAAGCTCGTAGAAGAGAATCCAAACATTATAAACTTAGACAAGGTAAAAGAAGAATCTAGCGAACAGAGACAAAGAATCATCCAGAAAAAAGAAGCAAATCCTGCTAATTTCCTCATCTTTTGGAGTAAGGAGCCAGTTGCAATAGTCTAGAATTGAAACATCCTTAAAATGACTCTTGGCTCACGTTGTTATTCATAATCCTTTTTTTTTTTTTTTAATCTTAGGGACTCATTTAGGAGTGATGTTTTTCTGAGGTGAAGACACATTGCTTTAAAGTTCAAACACTTCCACTGTCACTTCAGGCTTCCCATTGCTGCTATTAAATCCAAGCAAAATTTGATGATTTTATTTGTGAAACAGCTGTGTGAAATAATCTCATTTTATCAAACTGCTTCTATTTACATATCTGTATATATTCCTAGAGAATATATACATGACCACCACCTAATTTTTTTTTCTTTTTCCTTCTTTCTTTTGCCTGAATTGTTTATGTAACATAATTTTTAATAAAATCAGTAAATTCATTATTCTTAAAGGGAAAAAAGAGAAAGAAAGGGAGGGAGGGAAGAAGAGAGGAAAGAAGCATTCAGGTACAAAAACATGACTCAAGTTGCTGGATAGCACTCACTCCTGAGACTTTATCTAGAACCCCTGGGGATGCTGGTGGGTTCTCTTTTTGCCTGGGCTGCTTAACCTGTTCATATGACAACCTATAGACAGCAAGGGCACCCATATGGGAGAGCCTGCAAGGGGATTAATCTCAAAGAAAAACAGAAAAACACATGGAAATAGAGAACGGTTAAACCCCCAGATCAAGCCATGCCTGAAGGCTAAGTCTTTTAGTTATTGAGTCAATAAATTGCCCTCTTTGCTTAATCCAGGTATATAATGGTCTTTATCAGCTGCAACTACAAGCATCCCAACAAAGCAGCCTCCAAAGGCCCTTCTAGCTGGACTTTGGGATTTCCTTTGTCCTATAAATGTTTCCCTGCTAAGCTCTTGCCCATAGTCCTGATTAAGTCTCAGTTGCACATCCTATTCCCAAGGCTAACTGTCAAGTAAAGTGGTTAGCAAGTAGCTGAAACCCCCTGAGCCAGCTCGGAGGTAGAACCACATGCTGCACACAGCAGTTCCCTCGTGACCAAGACACGTGCTCATCCATTCACCAGCCTCGTGCTGCAGAGGCTCCCCGCTGGTGGTCTCTCAGCCAAGCCAACATCTGCTTCAAAGGACCTACGAGGGCTGCAGCTCTCCCACTAATTTCCAGGAAGGAAATCCTGGGGTAGAGAGCAGGAGAAGTTTAGACCAAGCATCAGGTTTAAAGGGAACTTTGATAAAAACCCAGGCTGACTTCCCCAGGGAAGGCGGTCCTGTGGGAGAGCTGGTGTGGTCAGCCCCAAAGGTTCCTATTACTGCGGACAGGGAATTTGGAGCTCAAGGCTCCTAAGGCCCCCAGAAGATGAGGCGGGGTGCTGGTGAGAAGCACCAGCCTGCTCCTCCCAGCCAGGAACCTGCAGGGGCCTCTGCACTGGAATTTCTGACTCACCCCAGCTTCCCTGGGCTTGCCATGGGGGCCCGCCTCTCCCTTGCTTAACCATGAGCTCAAGGGAAAGAGCTGAATGTGGCTCATCTCTGACCATCCTCAGCCCACATCGCAGCCCGGCCCAGTGTTCGGAACCGAGTAACAGATGGACGAGTGATCGAAGGAAGCATATTCTGTGTGCCCGGCACTATTCTTGCCTCTGGGTTCAAGGAACCTAAGGTTGGCAGGGTCCCTGCTGCATCATGCTCACGTTCTTTTGGATCATGCCTCTAAACAAGAGAAAGAAGAGGCCATCTGGCCCAGGGCTGGGCATTCAGGACATCAGACCACTGTGTGCAATCTCTGTCCGTTAGAATAGCCTGACCTTGTAACTAGTGCTAAATGTCTCTGTCCAAGCCAATTTCCTTCCTCAAGTGTCTGCACTAGGCATGGCATTTTTCAGTTTCCCTGAGCAGAAGAACTGACGGAGGGTCGCGCTGTGGAGTCTGGGGACAGGGTCCCAGGGGAGGAAGACTCGCTCTCCTCTCCTGAGTTCCAGGTTGAATTCAACCTAGACCCTAACTGTCCATTTCTGAAATGGGGTTTCCCATGGAGTCCTCGTGTGGCAGTGAGTGTCACAATCCATTTTACTGGAATCGAGAACCCATTGCTATAGCTAAGATCTGGGTGTGGCACTCCAGGTGACTGGGGACTGGGGGGCTCTGCAAATAAGCCCATCTTCCCTAGCAATCAGCCCTGGGACTCTGTGAGGACTGAGCAGGAGGTCCTGGGGGACCTCTTCTGCTGGGCCATGGGGCCTGCCCCATTATCTGTTTGTGTAATAAGGAGAGCCACTCAGATGTTTAAGTTTAATGAGGTCCAGGGGCGACCTTTGTCCACAAAGAGAAAGACAAAGAGAGAGCACGCAAGCAAGAGAGTTAATCAACTCTCCCCTTAGAAAACTGTAAGTCGGGGTGCCTGGGTGGCTCAGTGGGTTAAAGCCTCTGCTTTCGGCTCGGGTCATGATCCCAGGGTCCTGGGATCGAGCCCTACATCGGACTCTCGGCTCAGCAGGGAGCCTGCTTCCTCCTCTCTCTCCCTGCCTGCCTCTCTGCCTACTTGTGATCTCTGTCTGTCAAATAAATAAATAAAATCTTTAAAAAAAAAAGAAAACTGTTAAGTCATGCATGCAGGCACCTGGGATGTCGAAAGGAAAGGGATCCTGCCCCGCACGTCAGCAATGGAGCAACTAAGGCCCAAAGAGTGGAAGTGACTTGCACAAGGTCACCGAAGAGCCTTGCCTGTGGACTCCTGGCCCAGAGCTCCTCCCTGTGCTGCTACGCCAAAGCTGGTCGATCTTGGCCTCTCATACTGAAGTTACTAAAACACAAGTTGTCAAAATATCAGCTACAAGAAGAGGCAATAAGATTATATGCAAAAAAGAGCAACAATTTGGGTATTCTCCAAAATTCTCCAATTGCTTGAAAACTAGTGCCTTCTTTAAAACATCCCCCTTGTCTAACATGTTATCAAATATTTTATGAAGTCACAGATCAAGTTGTTTCTGATATTTTTCAGGAGCTCCATGTCAAAAGCTGATGTTAATATTTTGTGAGAGACAGGCATGGTGGAACAAATGCAAAATCAATGCCATCTGTCTCCAGGAAACTCCTCGAGATTCCAGATATCAGAGAGGCCTGACGCAAGCAGATTTGGGAGCCAGAACCCCTGAACAGGCAGAGAACGATGGGAAGTAAAATGATTCCTTTTTGGTCAAAAGAAATACTTCGGTTGTTAAAAAAAAAAACAAAGGTAATAAGATGGAGCCATTTCCAGGTGATTCTTTCTTCTCTAAAAGCCTCAGCCCAAACACAAGTTTCTAACACAGTCTTCACACTTTGCAGCATGGTAGTATGTGGCTGCATAGCAAGAGGGACTTCCTCAGTGAACAAAGTGGAGATTGGGAACAAGTCAGTGAGGCTGATCACTGGGACTGCCCATCAGCCCAGAAGCATTCACTTGTCCAGAGGCAGGGGACTGGTAACATGGCCTCCAAAGGCTCTTAGAGGCCAAAGCTTTTGAGAAGGCTGGCTGAGCAGGCACACTACTTGGACAGAGGGCATGGCTGGGAAGGAGGCTTCGCAGACTCCCCAGGCAGACTCCCATGCAATGTGGGCTTGAGAAATGGGCCACGGTGGCTCTGGAAGTCCAGGCACAGGACACGCTGTGACCACTGAGTCAGCCGTCTATTAGCCACGTCGTAAAGCCAAATGTCCAACCAGGTGGACATTTGTGCATGAGGCCACTCCAGCCCTGGGGTCCCTGGAGACTTCAGAGCCTTCTGAGCAGGTTTCCTTCTTACCCGGTACCATGGCCACTTGTGTCCGTCTTACCTCCATGGTGGCCCACGCCCTCGACATAAGGTCAGACAACAACATGTGTGTGAACGGGGAGAAATGGCAGGCTTGCAGTCTGGAGAAGTCTGGCCCACGGGTTGTCCTTTTCACTGCCTATCACCGCCGCAGACCACTGTCACAGGCCACGCAATACACAGCTCTGTGCTCTCCACTGCCCTGGGCACCAGGGAGGTTTGCTGGCCCAGTGCCCAGAGCACTCCACCCGCTGTTCCAACTCCTCCTTCCGCTCAGATCAGGTCTCTTCTCCCAGAGGGTGCTGAGTGGGTGCCACGGAGAGCGAGTTGACAGCTCGCCACCACACCACTTCCTCTGACACGGTGCCCCATGGCAACTGAAGGGGCCACAGCTCTTGTCCTTTGCATTCTCTCTTTAGTCTGGTTTCCTGGGGACTACCTTGGTCTCTTGGCTGGATTGGGGACCGCTTTTGGTCAGAAACATTTGGTGGTAAGGGGCATTCACTGGACAGTCTAATCACGGCAGATCTGCCAGAGGACATCCTGCAGATCTGCCGTCAGTCATGACGTTTACAATGAGCAAGGGGCCTCCATGGCTGGACAAGTATGCCTTCGTGTGGGCATGGCAGTCAGAACACTTGGTGACAAGTGGCAGGAACCATCCAAGACAGACCAGGGGAGTTTATGGGCTCAGTAGTCAAGCCCTAGGAAGGCTGGGGTCCAGCAGGGCCAGACAACAAGTGGGGTTGTCAGGATTCTCTCTCCCTCTCTCCTAACTCTCCCCACGTGACAAGCATGCTGTCACACACGTTTCCTCGCTATGGCTGGACAGTGGCCACCACTGCGCCAAGGCTCACAGTTCCCAGCTTCCTAGGGTTGGAAGTGGTCATGCGAAGTGCGACCATTCCCTTGGCTCTGCTGATTTGCTGGCTTGGATACCCCGCCCCCAGCAGCAGTAGCCTCACCTCCCTCCAGGAGCTGCATGCTTGACCAAGGGTTCAAGATCTCCGGAAGAGGAAGGATGGTGATGTTACAGAAGGGGCAGATCTGGCGTTCCAGCAGAATGAAGGATGCCCGTGCCAGGCAAATTTAGAAGCCCCTCTTCATCGGGGCTCCTACACTGGCAAGAGCTAACCCTGTGTGAGGATTGTTTACCCTTAATATCTGAATGGGGGCTTTTCCTGGCTTCATCCCAAACCGCAGAGAAGCTGGCAGGCAGTGGAGAGGGGGTGGTGAGGCAGAGGCTCCCCTCTCCAGACAGATGTGCTCTGAACAGGGTGCTCAAAGCTTTGGCCGCAGAGGAACACAGTTGCCTCGATGAGTGTGTGCCTCTGCCGGCTAAGGCTGCCATAATGAAATACCGCAGATTGGGGTGGCTTAGAGAACAGACATTTATCTTCGCACAGTTCTGGAGGCCAAGATTCAAGATCAAGGTGCCAGCAAGGTAGGTTTCAGGCTGAAGGCTCCTTTCTGGGTTTGCAGGTGGCTACCATTTCTGTGTGCTTACATGACATCCATCCTGTGCGTGGGTTTGGGGGGGTGGAGATCACTCCTCCTCTTCTTATAAGGACACCAGTCCCATCAGATTAGGACTCCACTCTTAGGACCTCAATTAACCTCATTACCTCCTAAAGACCCTATCTCCAAAAACAATCTAATCAGGCTTTGGGGTTAGAGCGTCAACATACCAGATGATGAAACGGGGGGATACACCCAGTCCATAGTAGCGTACCAGGCACCGTGATGAGTGGGTGCAGCAGAAGAAGCCTGCAGGGATGCATCCCTTGTGCCCTTCAAATCACCAGGCATTGCCCAGCCCTGGCCCCGGGCTGAGGGCAGATAACACCTGCAGGAACAGAGGTGTGCAGAGGCAGACCCTCTTTGGGCCCCCTGACCATGCCCTACAAGCTGTCCTCCATCCTGTCTGGTACTCTAACACTCCCCACCCCTGGGAGCCGATCCTGAGACCAAGTTTAAGCTCCAGGTGTCTATGAGAGGGCTAGGAAGGAACAGTGCAGGATGAGGCCACCTGCCGGGAAACCTGGGACACTGCAGACCACACCACAGAGCTGCCCCACCCACAAGACGTGAAACTAGGGTCCTGTCATCACTGCTGAAAGCTGCTTCTGGGGGTGTTGTCTCCTGTCTGTGCAGGCATGTGCTCCATGGCTAGAAGGACATGGAGGCAGAGTTGCAGGTACAAAGGGTAAAATGCTGCTGGTATGTGGACCCACTGTGAATGAGCCGGGGAAACGCACACCAGTGGTGGTGGACACACTCCCCAAGCAGGCACTTCCAGAGGGCTGAGAGTACCCTCAAGTGCCCAGAGATGGTGGACCCCCACCAGGGCTTAGTCCTAGTGGACAAGCCCAGGCTTCATTCAGAAATGTCCACAAGCCACCAAGGGGTGCTAGGTGACCCCGATGGGCTCCTGCCTGTTTCCTTGAGCGTGTGAAGCTACACGCCCAAGAAGCAGCACCAGCCCCAGAGTACAATCTCCCTCCGGGGTCGGTGTGCACAGCAGGACGGGGACAGAGACTCAATCTACCATGTTAAATCGAGTCAGATAATTCTCCTGTCTGCATCATAATTAACTTTACTTTATTGAGGGGAATACATTACAGCAAAATATTAAGGAATTTTCTTTAAGAAGAAAAGCATTTTCCTCACTAGTGTTATTTTTAATGAGCTAAGTGATGTTAGTTTTGAAATTGCAATTGGGGGAGAAAGCACACACACTCAGTAATGGAACAATTTTAATTTTCAACAATTGTGATTGTGAATAATGCTACTAATAGCTTCCACGGTGGCTTATATTCATTTGCCTAAAAGCCAGAGCCCAGACTTCTCTATTGAAGAGTGAAAAGATGACTGGGGCTGACCTGTGCATGCCTTGTGCGTCCCCCCCCCCCCGGAAAATCGTTCTGGGCTGTACCCCTTTATCAGAACCGTGGGGTGTTCTGGGCCCTTACTAGGAGCTAGAACAGTTTGGGGAAGAGGTTGAGTTTGGACCCTCTGGCTCACAAATGGAATCGAGCACTGGAGGCGGGGGAGGCTCAGTCACTCCCTGCGAGTGACTCCCAACTGCCACCAATTCTGAATTGCTCCAACACAAAACATTCAAATGGACAGCAGCCACCCGCACGCTGTGGGCTCCTTTAAAAAGAAGCCCCATTGTTCCCCAACCGCCTATTAATAGCTAGAAAAGACATCTGTTCCTAATTTGGTCTTCTCAAATCAAGAAATCTTCCCTGCACTTCCCTCTGGGGCCAGGATGAAATCAATCAAGTGACAAAATTTACCAGGCACCAGGCGCATTCCAGCCCGGAGCTCAGAGCCAGCTCTGCAATCGGACCCCAGCCACGCAGAGGCCCGTGGCCAGAGGAAGCGTGCACCCTGTCCAGTGTCGACATCCTCCCACACTCGGGCAGTACAGAGACCACGAAGAAAGACCCCCGTGTGGGCTAGTCGCACCCCCTTCAGTACTCAAGATCCCTGCTCCATCACCAAAGGCTGGCTGGTTCACCGGATTCTGACTCCAAACATAGCTCCCCTTGGACTCCACCGTGACAGGCAGCTCACCACCTACCTGGGGACTCTTTTCACCCCTGTATATCTGTGACTGCTAAACACACCCAAAACCCATCTCCCACAACAGGACTGATTCCGCTCTAAGAGACCAAATACTGCACAACAATCCTTCCCGTGTCGGTCCTCTGACTGCTTGAGTAGAGATCCCTGCCTGTTGCCAAGATTCATTTCTCGCTTTGATACCTGCACGGCAGGGAGCTAGTTATGGACCCAAAGTCCAGAAAGGACAATGGAGCCTAGTGACATAAGCCACAGGGTGGCTCTCCCTCATTCCTGGGAGTGTTCCTATGCCCTCTTCCACGCTCACGCCTGTCATTCCAGACTCACAGTCCACTCCACACCCTCCCCTGCCCCAGGGCCTTTGCCAACTCTTTCCTCTGCCCAGCATGACTTTCTGCGGCTTCTTCATAGCTTGCCCCCGTCTCGTCATTCCAATCGCCGGTCCTCTGAGCAGCCTTCACTGACTGGCCTGCTAAAGGCACCCCCATCACGGCCAGGCATTACCCTTCTGGTCAGACGCTTTGCATAACAGTGAGCACTCCATGCTTTCTTCTCTCTCAGCCACATGTTCCTTCTCTGACCCCCGTTCCAGAATGTAAGACTGTGAATACACACAGGGTTAAGAACTCAATAAATGGCTGTCATCTGAAGAGAGAACAGCTCTACAGACAAAAGAATCAGCAGCCGGAGCCAAAGACCAGAGAAGCTGTGGAGCCTACTGGTTCTAAGCACAGGCTCTGGGTCGAGAAAGATCTAGGTTGGCCCGCTGTGTGGCCTTGGGCAGGTTACCTGACCACCCCTGAGTCTTGGGACAGTCCTCATTTTGTGCGGGTTCTGCACGCACAAAATGAGGACAATAACAGCTTATCCCCCCCCCCCCCGCCCTTGACGGGAGTGAGGAGGTGCTTGTGGAGCACTTGGCCTAAGAGAAGGTTCAGAGCAAACCCTCCATCGATGGGGCGATGGTGAGTCGTGGGGAACCTGGGGTCAGAGCTAGAGCTACTGGGAGGCACTGCATCTCAGAGGTAGACAAAGCAGGCTGGCTGGCGAGGAACATGAGCGCTTCTGCCCCTGACAGGAGCACCATGGGAGCCCCTTGGAGCTGCAGGTGGGACAGCCCACCACTGAGGCCCAGGCTGAGAACCTGCCCCTGGCCCAGCTGTTTCTCCCTGTTCTTCTCCTTTCTGCCCAGCAGAAGAGCATCCAGCCCACTGCGGGCCTTGAGCTCAGAGGAGGGGACCAACATCGGAGCAAATCCATAGCTGCTTTCATCTGCTGCTCATGTCCCCTGAGAGCAAGGAGGCCAGTGAGAAAGGAACAGGCCTTCAGCATCCCTTCCAAGGAGGCTCAGAGCCCCCTCCTCTGCCAATGTGGGTCCTATAGGCTGTGGGAGAAAGCAGATGCCCTGGAGAAATGGGCTCCCTGGGGCCTGCCTCCAGCCCCACGGGCCCAATGCCCCTCACGGCTCCTGGGCCTGAGCCAAGGCGCTTCCGTTGGCCCCTGGCTCCCCAGGACACAGCCGGAATTGTGCGGCCCGCAGCAGGCGCTAAGCCACAGCTGAGGGGACAAGGCCCAGCTGTTCCTGGAGACAAGCGGGCAGCTTTCTTCCCACATGAAAAGAGGACCTGTGTCCCCTGGGGGAGGGGAAGGAGGAGGAGGAAAGGGGCCACGGGAGGCCCAGGCAGAGCTGTAAACACCCCTCCTCAAGGTCCCCTCTGTGGTCTGGAGTGGGCCAGGTGGGGCCAGGAAGGGGAAGGCAGCAAGGGCTCTTGAACAAACTTCCTGGGCTGGGCCCCGGCTGGAGCCTGAGGCCTGGCCTCTGGTCTTCACCCCTGTGTGACCTGGGCCAGTCCTTTCCCACTCTGGCCCCACGCTCTCCACCGTAAAGGGGGAGTTGGACTGTTTTTCCTATGATCCTGCAGGGAAGGGGGTGGACCATTTCCTTAGGACAGCTGGTCTCCCTGCATGAAGAGGAAGCAGGACCCAGGACAGAGGACACAGGACACATGGTCTGAACGGCACCAGAGGGAGGACCCTGCCTCTGTTTGGCAGGTAGAACAGCACGCTCCAGGGAGCACTGCGGGCAACCGTGCACACGTGTGAACCCCGAGGTCCCGGGAAGGCCCCCAAGATGGCGCGGATAGCAGAGTTAGGACAAACTCTACCCCGGGAGCCCCAGAACACCATCACAGAATATGACGGCCTTCTGAGCCCTCCCTCTGAAAACTGATAAAATTGTCCAAGGCAAATCATTTTTTGGTCTCCTCCTTCCTGGGTCTTATCATTAATCATATACCTTATTCTTTAGAAATAAGGAATCCTAAGACATCCACACATTCTGATACTAGTTCCTTTACACACACACACACACACACACACACACTCCCCAGGGCAGCCCAGGGCAGGCTTATCCCCTTGGGGACCTTATTGCAGGTTCCAGGTCTGGGTGAAGACAGTCCGGATGACCTTCGTGAGTGCCAGGCCTTTCCAGGCTCAGCGACAGAGCACAGAGATCCACCCTCCCAGGAGGGCACAGTCTGGCCAGAAGAGGGACAGAGTGTGACAACAGGGTTAGAAGAGGAAACCATGAGCACATCGTGGGGAGCTTCTAGAAGGGGGCTGGGCTTTATTAAAAACAACTACGAACTGCTATTCATGGAGTGATTTTCAGTCGGGGAGAAAGACCTGGACAGATAGTGCCAGGACTCCTCCTGTCATAGCTGACAGAAAGCTGGAGTCCTGGAGCGTCAACACAGAAAAGGAAGGGACTGGCTATGGAAGTGAGGAGCATGGAGATGCCCCTCTCTCCAGGCCTGGCTGAGCCAGGGACACGAACATCGTAAGATCATCTTTCTATGTGTCAGCTCTGGTTTCTCCCTAAAGGGTCAGGGATGGCTCTGGCTACCACAGAGCCCACCACCGTGGGGACCAGAGCATGCTGCCTTCCTGATGATTCTGGCCAGACCCCTCCTTACGACATGGACGTTACATCCAGCCAGGACCCTGTGCGTCCCAACTGGCAAGGTCTGAGTCATGTTCACATCTCCGAAGCTGAGAAGTGGAGTCAGCCCCACACACCCCGTAAGCACAGGGTGTGGGGGAAGTGATTATCTCCATATGGAAAGAGTTGTAGGGTTTTTTTCTTTAAAATCAGCTATTCCCTGTAAATGTGAACAGCATGCCAGTGTCGCCCTTTCCCACAATGTGGGGGGTGGGAGGGATGGCTGCAATCTGCAAGAGTAGAGAGAATGAGGCTAGCATGAAGAGAAAGGGAGAGAAACAGATAGAACAAGCATCCTGATTGATTCATTTGAGTCCCTGGATCAAGCTGTGCCTGAAATCTATTTGAGTTATGCGAACCAATAGATTTGTTTCTTGTTTGTTTTAGATGGTGTGAATGGTTCTTCTGTCACTTGCCACCAAAATGAAGACATGTTTAAATCCCTGCCCTCCCACCTACGGGGTGAGCTCCAAATGATCAGAAATCATACCTTCTCCATCTCTGGATACCCAGCACCTGGCACAGGGTCTGGCACGGGTGGGATATGCTTACTGAGCAGATGTTGAATGAATGAAAAGTATCAACAGGGATGAGGAGGTTTCTCTGCCCACTGCCCTCTGCAAGCTCTCCACACTCGTGGAGCCCATTGCTGTGTTCACCGCATCTGCACACCGGGCACCTTTCCCATCCCCCATGACATCCTCAGACTTGGGCGGGACGGGGTCTGGCCCTCATCCTACAAGAAGAATGTGGGCTAAAGATAGTGTCACCCAGCCTTCTCTCCTCAGGGCTTGTCCTTTGTTACATGTTGATTAAAATGTTTTTAAGAGACCAGTTTATGATACTAAGGAGCCACCTTTTGGACAGGTGGCGTCCACGCCTCCTCAGAGGGTCCCCTTCTTCGGAGTCTCCCTACAAAGCTGTCCGTGTACCCAGGCACCCACTGATAGAGGGGCTTCTGCAAAGCAAGGCAGGCAAAGCCTCGGACATGTTTTAAGAGTGAGATGGAAATCGTTAGCTCCCATTTTAATTTAACAAGCCCAATTTTATAAATAAGAGTGAATTTTCCCAGGCTATTATATCTAATTATGCATTTACATCAATTCACATTATGCGGTTGATGAAATGTTAATACCAAAGGCAATTTTCTGCTGACGGGTGGCATGGAGAAGAGCTTTCTTCACATTACAAGTCAATATTTTTGGAAATAATTACCCAGTTGCTCACTAGAGTCTGCACTGACTAACCCAGTAGATGTGTCTACGCAGCCCTCAACTCGAGATGCTACAAGGGGAAATCCCCTGACAGGCAAGGAAGATGGGAGAGACCACGGGCGCCTGAGTGAGGGGTGCTGGCGGCCTCTGGGGGCTGGCAGAACAGGCTTCGCCCAGACTCCACCTCGTACCAGTACCAAGTCCTTTGATTATGTCATTACTAAATTGCGCCACAGCTCAGACTTTCATCTGTGAGAAGAGAATGACACTAGGTACTCTCTCCTAGAGCGTAAATGCCTTTATGCCTTCACTCATTTGTTTGTTCAAGGAATGTTTACTGCAGGTTACTCTCTCTGGGCGCTCGGGAAATACACAGTACACGGTAATGATGATTATATGGAGGACACGGACATCCTGACGGACCTGGCGGGCACTCTTCGTCCCCAGGGACAACACCTCTCAGGACTGATGGAGGCCAGCAGCCACAGAGCCTGAGGGACCACCAGAAGGACCACGCTTCAGCAGAGAGCCCCGGCAACGCTTCACAGGGCTTTCTCCACATGGGAGACAAGTGCTAGGGCCAGGGGCCAGGGGATGCCTCGGCATCAACCAGCAAGAGGTGGCAGGCATCAGGATGGGACGGCCGCTGAGGAGGTGAAAAGAATCGGGTGATCTGAGAGACATCCCAAGGGTCAAATCACAAGCCACTCCCTCCCTGGGAGAGAAAGGGAGAGAAAGGCGCTGTGATCTCTCCAGCTGGGCTGCGGGGAAGGCAGGCCAGTTGCTAAGCCAGAGAGATCTCCCGGTTCACAGGACACCGGGCTTTGGAGAGGGCCAGGCTGTCAGGTCCCGTGGGACATCCACGCAGAAGTGCACACACACAGAGGAGCACCACCGACCCGAGCTGGAGAAGAGGGCACAGGCCCAAGCCACGAGGACTCTGAGACTCAAGAGGCTGGGCAAAGATGGCCAGCCCGCAGGGAGGCAGGTGGCACAGCCAGTGCAGGAGAAGGGACTTGCTTGAGAAAGAAGAGCCTGCCCAGCTGTGGTGAGTGTGTAGAAGCTCAAGCTGAGAACTACAGTGTCCCTTAAACTTGAGAACACTGACATCCTGAGGTTTGTGAGGTTTGAGGCACCATTGCGATGAGGAATGGGGTGCTAGGCAGGCTGAGGAGGACTGGACAACAGGGACAGAGACAGATCTGCCCCCAAGGGAGGGGAGTGAAAGGTGATCTCCATCAGCCTCTGCAGGAAGGCCCCAGGAACGAGACCAGCCCTCCTCCTCCCCAGCCTGGGCCTCTCGAGCCCAGGAATGAGGACTAAAGCAGGCACTGCAGGACCCATGGCCCAGCTCCTTCTTCCCGTGTGCGAGCCCAGCCTCCTCACCTGTAAATGGGGGAGGAACTCTAGACACAGGTGGCTGTGAGGGTGACAGGGCGAGGAGCCTGGCTGGCACCAGCACCAGGCCCCATCCCTCCAAGCAACTCCAGAGCCAGCTCCAGTGAGAGACCTCCGACTGAAAAAAAAAGTCAGACTCAAGAACATCCTCACCCGAACTTGAAATGGACAGAAAGTTCAAGTGAGTCTGAAAACTCCACAGGGCCGTGTCTCATAGGAATCTCTAGTCTCACAAGTATCCCCAGAGGGTGCACAAGGGTGCTGCCCGCTCTCTATCCGTGTCTCCACGGGTTTCAGACAGGCCGTGGGGGAGACTTGGCGAGAGCCGCACCAGAGTCTTGCCGGGTGGGGGTGGCAGCTGGGGCTGGCGAGGGACGAGGCATGCTAAACCGACACGGCAAACTGGACCCTGTAGGCCACGGTGCAGCCGACAGACCCCAGAAGTTTATTTCTGTAGTGGAACCAACATTGAAAAATTAGATCCTGCAAAGAAACCTGGATTTGCCAACTTCACCAGAAACACTGGAGAATCGGGTCCCACAGACCGGGAGCACGAGAGCAAAGGCGGCCCCAGTCCCGGCTCCTCCCTAGCATCTCCCCCAATGGCCCCTTCCCGCTTTATATGTCTGCCTGGGCCCTGAAGGCTTCAGGCCTTGCCCCTATGGAGTGCAGCTTCCAGGAAACATGCGGGGACAGGAAGCACTCCTGCAGCATGGACAGCTTAGCCCTCTTCCGCAGCTAAGACAGGGCCTGCCCAGAGTCCCTGTCCACTCACGCCCTAAGAGCAGCCAGGAGGAGAAGGGCGACTGGCTACGGGGGACCAAGTCAGGGAGGGGAGTCAGCTCAGGTCTGTAGTCCCAGGGGGGATGTGTGCCATTAAAAGGAGAGAAGGAGGGGAGAAAGGAGCAGGAGTAGAGGGAGGGGTGGGGGAGAGGGAGGAGGAGAGAGCAGGAGGAATAGAATGGAATGGAATGCAAGAAGGTGAGGCCAGGCAGAGCACAGTCTCTAGGTTCCTGTTCAATGCCTGTAGGAGGACCAGCCAGCCACCTGGCTGCAACTTGTCACCCTGCCTTTGTGCATGGTACACAAACCTGCACACACCATCCATATGCGTGCACACTGTCTGTGTACAGGCTGTCTGGGCATATGCACACCATTTACACACATCTACGCTGTCTGTCATGCTAGTTGTCCATACACACACACACACACAGAGGCCAGGCTGTCTGCACATCAGTGCTCTATCTGCACACACATGAGGGGCACACCGTCTGCACACAGGTACACTTGTGCACACACACACGTGTCTTCCCTGCATCCATGCTGTCAGTACACATAAACACAGCATGTGCCTACCTCCCGCATCCTGAGAGCACACCCCTGGGACCCCAGGCCCTGGATAAAAAGGGTTGGGGTAGAAGACCAGGACCCACGTGGAGAGTGAGCCTGCACCAGAAAGTCTTTGAGGGGACAGGCCGCAGGGTGTGTGCAGAAGAGCACAGTGACAGAAGTCGGCAATGCCTGGAGCTAGGACCCAGGGGTGGCCATCCTCCCAGTTCCCCCCTGCCCAGAGACGGGGTGCAGGTGTGGGGAGAGCTGTGCCCCTTTGTCGAGGTGCACTCTGCCACTCTCTTACCACCAAGCACCCCCTGTTCTGTCACCCTAAGCTCTGTCACCTTGCACAAATGTGCCCTCCAATAGCCCCTTCCCCCCAACTTGTCCACCATGGTCTTGCCCCAGCCACCCCCAGCTGGGCGTTCCAGAAGCCATGCCATCTCCCTCTTGCCTCAGCACTGCAGAGACCCCTGGTGTCAATGCCCACCAAGGCGCCCACCAGAGCCTGCTTCTCTTTGTTCCAGCTTGCCTTTCCCTACCCACCAGCAGAGCCCTCTTTGAGCCGCACCCCCACCAGGGAGTCGAAAAAGGCTGGCCAGGCTGGGTTGAAACTCTGAATACCACTTCTCTAAAGTGCACGGAGCAGATCACAACTGGACAAAAATTTTCACGCCCGTTCTCCACCCTTGCCAGTTCCCTGACCTGAAATGAGCAGGACAGGGTGTTGTTCTGTTTGTGGGGACAGCTGGGAGCTGAGCCAGAGAGAGGAGGAAAGGGGCACAGGCCAGTGTGGACAGGGGCCTGGTCTCTACCCAGCCTCACACCTCTTCCCAAACAGACAACCTTACTCAACAGCTTTTTTTTTTTCTTGGAAAGGGAAAAATGACATTTTGAAACATTACTGTGAAAAATTAATTTTGATCTGAAGCATCAAAGACATTTTGCAAACAAAACCAGGGCATTTTGTGGCCGGCGACTGCCCAAGTTTAAAGCCCCAGGCGCCTTTGCCCAGTCAACAGGCCCCAGGTCGTGTAGGGACCTCACCCACCTGCAACTGCTCTCCTGGGGGAAAGCATGGCCTGGCTCCAGAGCCCAGGGGGACGGGAGAGTAATCACATGTGTGCAAAGCCAAGGCAGCCCCCGGCTCCTCAGGCAGGGTGACCTTTTGTCAACTTTGGACAGGAACACAAATCTACCGTCACTCTGGGTCGGCCTTGATTGGATCAAAATCCCATTGGAAAACGGGGGGGGGGGGAGGCAATAAAACCTCCAGAATTGATATTAAACCACTGACATTTCACAAACCGAGCGGCTCTGGCAGCTGCCAGTCTACCGGCAGGAGGAACTCTAAAGGGGCAAGTCAGGCGTGAAGGTCACGGCAGTGCCGAGGAGCCTCTCCCAGGCCCGGGCATCAGCACAGAGGGGCCAGGGGCCCAGCTGGCCAGGGCCCGGCACGCTCAGGCCAGGGTGGACGCTCCTGCCTGGGTGTCCTGTGCCTTCTGGACCCATGCATTTGTACAGGTGCACCCCAGCAAGAGAGATGAGCTGACCTCCGGGGCCATCCAGACCAGATACTCCGGGGCTCTGAAGCCAAAGATGATGTCAAACCTGGAGCTTGTGCCTGTTCCCTTGACCCCAGTGGTACACCTACCATAGCCCAACAGTGGGGAGGAGCCCCTATCCCGGAGGAAACCAGGACCAAAAGACATTCCTTTGAGAAGCACGCTGGGAACTGTGCGATTGCCTCAGCTTCCTGCGGTCCTGCACACACTGAGCCCCTGCTACATGCCAGGCCAAGTGTCTGGGTAGGTCTAGGCCAGTGTTCTTTTCCTACAGGTAACCCAAGTTGGGAAGGAGCAGGGAGACAGGCTGAAACAAGGCACTGCCAGAACCGAGCACCTGTGCCTACCACTGTATATGGACAAGGAGGGGGACCCAAGAGCTCTCATGTTTACTCCCAAACGCCACCAACGCTAGGTACAGACCTACAGGTGCTGGCCTTAAGGGGAAAATGGGAGAAGGAAGCACTCTCCAGAGCTCAGGGAGCCCAGGAAGCCTCTCCAGGGATGGCAGATCCTGCCATGTGCCTCCCGCCCCCCTCCCACAGCAATGGCACATGTCACTTAACCATGACAACAAGCTTCCTGGCAAAACCCAGATGTGGCCTCAGAGTATTCCCCAACACAGAGCCCCAGTAGAGGCCAGCACCTCAACGAGTCATCCTGAGAGATGATAGCAGGTCTGAGCCTTCCTGAAGTGAGAGTTTCCCCGAAGGCATGAGGGGTGGTCTGAGTGCGGACCAGAGGAGGAGATCATGAGGAAGTCTTCCTGGAGGAAGAGTCTGGAGGCAGGGGTCAGCCAGAAGAGCCAGTGGGTAGGCAGGTGAGCATACCCTGGGCTGAGCAGGGATGGTGGGGCAGGACCACGGGGCTGGGCCTGCAAAATGGACTGCTGGAAGCAGCCTGAGTCCAGCCCTGGGACTCCTAAGTGGGGCTGGAGGTGACCCTTTGCCAGACCCTCAGGTTCCATGTCAGCTCAGGATGGAGGTGGGGGACGGAGAGCCCGTTCCCCTCCCTCAGTCTCCAGAGCCAGCCACAAGATGTGGAACCAAGGGAGGCACCACTTGGCCACGGGGTGTAACCGCCCATGGGCCGCAGTGCCTGCCGATGGCCCCAGGTCCCCCATGGGGTTGCTCTGTTCAGAAGCTTCTAGGTGGTAGTCCGGAAAGATGTAGAAAGATGCCCAAACCTTAGGGTCCTGGAAATAGAGCCATCTGATAGCCAGACAGGGATTTCCTGAGCTATTCTGGGGGCCCAAAAATGCAGGGGACATAGGACCATAATGACGAGTCTTCCCCCATGACAATTCACAAAGCTACTTTGTGGACATCAGCTCTTTTGACCCCCACAAAGGCCCTGGGAGGTAGGGATCCCAGTGCCCTCCGACAGAGAGCTAGGGCTCAGCTCAGCATCGGGGAGAGACTTGGCCCTGCCCCATCAGGCTTCCATCACCCCATCGCTGCCCCCCAGCACCGCACCCAGGCCTGTGTTTTCTGACCACATGAGGCCAATTCCTCAGAAGGCTGCCCAATCCCAGACATAGGGAGGCCGCCACAGACACCTCTGGCCCCCAAAAACGTCTCCCCTGGAACCATCAAACAACCTCTCACTGCGGGGTCTCGAGACCTTACTTTGGGTCCAGAGAAAGCACTGGAGCCAGAGCCCTGACCCTCAGGCTGACCCCTGGCCATTACAGCCAGCTCTGTGTTTCTAATCACCATCCTCACCATTAAGGTGAAGAAAGCACATAGGGAAATAACAGGGTTTTATCTCAAACCGATCGATCTGCTCAGATCTGTCTGGCCCCGGCCTCTTAATTCTCCATAATGTCAAAGCAATTTTTGGTTAAGTATACAGTCTGTCCTCTACTAAATTAAACTAATAGATCTAGTGGGAAATAAAACCCCAAGTGAACTGGGAATATTAAAAATTTAAAAAAATAAACTCTTCATGGGTATGTAAGATTTACTTTGGCAAATGATTAAGTAAATAACACACGGACAGGCTATAATAAGATCCATTAGGGGACACTCAGCTCCACCGGTCACCTCCCTGCAGGCCGCACGACCCGCCCAGGCACCCAGGCTTGAGGGTGGTCAGGCAGTACCCTGAGGTCCCCCACCCACATCCTCATGACCCAGAAGCCAGCAGGACACACACTTCAGAATGTGGACCTCGGCTGCTGATCCTGAGTCTCACGGGCCCTTTAGCTCAAAAGCCAATGCTCCCATTCCCCCTGCACTTAGCACAGCTGGGACACCTTACAGGTGTCTTACAGGTAAGAAAAGTGAGGCTCCAAGAGACCAAAGCAAGACCAAGGTCTGAACAGGAGCCCACTGGATTCCGCAACCCTGGACACCACCTTGCTTTGCTTTGTTTTGTTCGGTTTGGTTTTGACTTAATTTTTCATTGAGCCTTCAATAACCCAGGCCACAAAGCAGTATCTCGCTCCAATGAAGCTCCAATGAAGAGACCAATGAAGAGACAGGGTCTGAAGCCCCCAGAGCCTGCCCCCCTGCTAGTCTTGGCAACCCTGGCCCAGCACCTTCAGGCATGTGTATGGGAGAGAAGATGCATGCGGGAGAGAGAGAGGAGCTAGGGCAGGAATTAAAAATCCCACTTTGCAGCTGGGGAACCTGAGCCTCAGGCCTTTCCTACCTGCACCTCAAGGTCCTTCCACATGTGGCTAGAAGCCTATGTGTGCCCTCACCTGCCGGCATCGCCCCCCTCTGCCCCACTGTGCACCCCTCCCCTAGGAGGCTCTGCCACCTTCTTCCCTCAACGGCCCACCCTGCCCAACCCTTGGCCTTCACACTTGCTGTGTTATCTGCCTGAAACATTCTGCCTCCCCCAGGGCTCTGCCTAGTTGACCACTACAGGTCTTTCTTTGCCCACGAGGCTCCCACTAGGTACGTCCGTGTGTGCGCGTGTGTCTGGGCCACGGGTCACAGGGTACACAAAGCTAAGACGATCAGGCTTAGGTTTTGTTTCTCCTCTGCAGGTGTATCTCTGCCCCCTTCTGGGCTGAAATGCCCATTCCCTGCAGGCAGGAAGCTACAGATTCCCCACACCCTATAGAGTCCGTGCCCACACCCATGTGCAGGGTAAATGAAAACTGGACTCTCAGGACACATTGGCTGGATAAATGTTTGAGGCGAAGCAGGCTCTGCCTGGAGTTTCTCCTCTCATTCCATCTCTCCAGGCAATCCACAAGCCGACTCAAACCTGTCTCTGACAAGCAAACAAACAACCCCAGGCGCAGGGGACCCAGAGCAGTGACACCAACGCAGCAATGAGAGGCCAGACCTGGGACTGTGAGCCAAGCCTGCTTCTCAGAGTGCACCCGGGCGGGACCAGGGGCGAGGTCAGGCCCACCTCCCTGACGGCCCTGAGGTATGGTGCGAGCCAAGGACCCTCTCTTGTCTCCCTGGGATGGCAGGGGCCAGAGCCCCACTCTCATCCTCCTGCAAGGAGGAGGGGTAGAAGAGGACAACAGGAACCCAGGACCCAAAATGAGCTTTTCCACTGGCCTTCCCCCACGTCTTAGGCGCAGCCAGGGTGCAGAGAAGGCCACCCTCTGCCACCTCCAACTGGAGACGCTGACCTGATGTTTGCCCTTGGAGGGGAGTAGTCCTGGGGCTGGACTTCAGGCCTTCATCCCCTGACAGTGATGGCCACTGAATGACTAAAGTGGCCAAAAATAAAAGTCCCCATAAATCTGGTATTTTCCTTTAAGCTGTCAGGTACACAGAGTGTGCCGGGATTACTGATAGAAAAGTTTATGGATGGGCTGTATCTTAAAATCAAAATACATTACCCAAAATCAATGTTGCTGTGCGTGGTATGGGGAGGACAGGAAAGGTCAGCCGAGACACGAATATCGAAACCAAAACTCCAAGAGGACCTGAGCATTAAAATAAATATATTTTGAAAGTGAGTTCCAGGAAACATATTCACTTAGGGCTATAATTTAAGGGTACTTTCACGAAAGGCTGGGCACTCTTTTTAAATGGCGCTTTTTGAAGTGCCTTTGAGAGTCTAGTGAATCCATCCACAAAATGGTATTGACAAGGCCACACACCCCAGCTGGCAGCCCAATGACGGGAGCGCGGATGACAACAGGCAGGACGGGGCGAGGGTGACTACGGGCCAGCACCCGGCATGGGTGGGTCCGGGACATGGAGGACCTAGTGGTCACGCCACAGGAGGGCCTACCTCCTGGTCCCTGTCCACTGTGATCCTACAGGCATTCTGGAGCCTGTGAATGGACAGAGGGAGAGAAAAACCTTGGGGTCCCAAAGGTGTCTGTTACTACCCACCCATGGACACTCAGGATCAGAGACACAAGCTTCTGAAATGCTCTCAGAAGTCCACCAGTGAAGAAGCCAGCCTCATGTCACATGACCCACATTTCCTCTAAACGGGGCATCTTTGTGGGGACCCAAGGGACACTCTGGCAGTTGCCAGGGGTGAATGGGGTTAGTGACCGTGTCCCCAGAGAGAAGTTTCCATTTGAGAAGGGAACCAGAGAAACCACACATGTGCTCCATCACAAATGCCTTCTTTACAACCCCCAACTGAGACCTCGTCCCACGTCTCGACACGAGAAGGAACCAGCTCCCTTGCAGAAAGGGGGGCGGAGGCCAAGCATCCCTTCCCATCACAACTAACAGCACTCCTAGTTGCAATGTTACTGAACCTAAGCAAGGGCTGGCCTAGCTGGGAGTTAGAGACACGGAGAGGGAAGGCACAGCTGCCGACCGCCCAGGCTGCCAGACGGGACAGAAGAACAAACAGACCCTCTGGACACAGGACCCCTGTGTACTTCTTAAAAAGCAAGGAAGAAGCTGCAAGGCAGGTCAGGCTGCCATCAACCAAGGGCAGGGAGGCCCTGCCCTCCATACCAACAGCACATACAGAGACCAGAGTGTCACCGGGAGTAGGGAAAAGTTGAATGTTTAGGTTAAGAATTAGGACCCCAGACTAAGACAGACCTGGGCCAAAGCTCTACTCTGCCACTTACTGGCTGTGTGACCTGGGGCTAGTTCCTTAAGCTCTCTGAGCTTCAACCACAACACCTCTAAAACACAGTGAAATCACAGCGTCTACCCCCACAAGGTTGTTATAGGGGTTAAATGAGCTCTTTCATTCACTCCACAAATATCTTTTGGGTTTACTCAATCCCTACCCCGTCTAGGTGCCAGAGATGTGTCAGTGAACAAAGCAGTAAAACAACCCCATCCTAGTAGAGACTACAGGCCGCAAACAAGAAACACAAAAAATGATGTTGTTTCATATGTTGGAAGGCATTTAGTACTAAGGGAAGGAGAAAAAAAGGAGAGCAGGGTGAGGGGAGTGGCGGGGAAGAGAGCATGCAGGCAGCAGCATCCCAGGATCCTAGTTGAGAAGGCGACTTCTTAACTAGAGCCAGAAGAACATGATGGAGTTTGTGAAGTAGGCGTGGGGAAGGAGCATCCCAGTCAAATGATACAGCTGGTGCAAAGGCCCCGGGGTGGGACCACAGTGTGTTGCACTGTAGTAAGGAAGCCAGCATGGCTAGAGAGAGTCATCAGGGAAAGGACACAAAAAATATGAAGACATAGTGATGGAGTGGAAGACAAAAGTGGATAGTTTGACCTTGTCAGACATTGTAAGGACTCTGGCATTAATCCTGAGTGCAAAAAGAGCCTCTGTAGGATTTTGAGCAGAGAGTGAGTGATCCAATTTCATAGTGAGAACTAATGCATGGAAAGTATATAACCATTGCCTGCTACATGGAAAGCATGTGAAAGAACATGGCCATTATTCTTGTTAGTAATAACACCAGCTCATGAAGCAGTCAAGATACAGCTTACCCCACAAGGTGGTTCAGGTTTCGAAAACTCACAGATCTTATGGGGGAACCAAGGTATAACTCCCTCTACCTGCGGGAATTCTCCCCTCGTATACCCCTGATCACTGGCCATCCATCTTCACTTGGATCTGGTGTCAGGACAGGAGATCGCTTTGTCCCCAGGCAGGCCCCCTGCCCTGGTGGGCTAGCTCTTGCCATCGGAGCCCTGCCTGGAATCAATCCCCAAATGAATGTGCTTTCCTAGAATCCCCTCAAGGTCCTGAATCTTCTTAGCACAGTGCAAGTCTGCCCCCTCCGTTCAGAAACTAAGGACAGCAGTGGGGCCCACAGGGTCTTCCATTCAGCAACCTAAGGCAGTTTCTAAAGGGAGCCCCTGGCCCTAGGGGGATGAAATGACCCAAGGCAGCTGGCAACTGCCTCTGTGGGTTGGAGTCCCTGCAGAGAAACTATAGAAATAAGAGAAAGACCCTAGACATTCCTCCCTTCCTAGCCAGGGCTCCCTAGCAGAGTAGCAATGGCCTGAGGGGGTGGGAATGACTCCGTGGTCACAGATGAGGATACTGAAAACCAGGCCCAGGAAGAGTAAAGGGCACAGTGTCCAGGGGTATCCTATTGGTAAGACAAAGCTTAGGGAAGGACTGAAGCTACTTCCCCACCGAGGGTGTGCCCTGAGCAGCAGGCACCAGGTCTGCTGCCCTGAAGTATCTGCCCTCTGGGTTTCCTTCTCCCTGGCTCTTGGGGAACACTCTGGTGGTGCCTCAAGAAAGCTGTCAAGCCAAGCTGGAAAACAGACACGTCAATCATCCACCGGTGGGGGTCTCCTGTAGGACTCAGCTGAGAGGTTGGGGCCAGGAAGATAGGGACAGAGAAACTGAAATCCGGGATTCAGGTCTCCCATGGGAAGGGAAGCAAGAGAGACCCAAGCCCAGTTGCAAGACTTGCCCCTACAACTGTGTGCCCATCGGAACCAGAAGCCGGCCCTACACTCCCCCTTGGGGGCCAGACTGCACTCCCACAGAGAGCTAGGGAGGGACAAGCTCCTGGTGAAGGCTGGGAGAGGCACAGGGATGCGGCGGGGAGTGGGGGGATGCAGGGACGGGGATGGGCTTCGGAAAGCTGCCTTGGACCTGACCTCTCGCAGCCTGAGGATCCCCTCCCCTTGCACCGGTAAAGAGAGGGCCGCGACCCGCGAGGAACGAATGGGCACGCAGGGGCCAACGATTTAGGTGCAGGAACCCCACCCCTGCTCGGAAACCTCCCGAGCCCTGAGTCGCGCTGGGCGCTCCCCACCCCACCCCACCCCCGCCGCCTCTGCCGTCACTCACGGCCGCTGCTCGCTGGCTCGCTCGTGCGCTCTCCGCGCCACAGGCACCTGCTCGCCGGGCGCTCTGCGCTCACTTCTCGCTCGCACACTGCAGACTCCCGGCGTCGCCTCCGTCACCGGGCCTCGTCCCCAGCCCAGCACAGCGCTCCGCCCTTCTCCCCGGCCCCCGGCGCCCACCCACCAGCCATGGCCTGGGCCTGGGACAAAGACCCGTGCAGCTCTTTGCCCAAACTGGGGTAAGGAGTTGAGGGCGGGGGTCTGCGGAGAGGGCCGCGGGGCACGCGGGGTGCAGGGATAAGCGGCCGTCTCGGGCGAGGAAGATTGGGAAGAAGCCAGGGAGAGTTTGGGTGGGAGGACCCCCAGCCAAAGAGGGTACGGGCGGGGCTGCGCTCCAACCACAGAGATTGTGGCCCTTCCAAGCGACCCCCGCGGGGGGGGGGGCGCTCCGGGGCGGGGGCGGTGCAGGCTGTGGAAGAAGAGGGGAGGGCGGGGGTGATGCAGCGGTGGAGGCGGCTCCGCGCCCAGCCACTGACCGCCCCCTCCCTTTCTCCTTCCCCTCCCCCTCTCCCCGCCTCTCCCCGGCTCTGGGTCCGCTACGCCGGACCCGCTCTCCCCGCGCTGCACTGGGTCGGACGCCAGGTCTGCTAGCCGCGGCTGAGCGCCCACTCGCCTTGCGGAAAAGAGACTCGGAGGGACCAGCGGGGGCGGCGGCGGGAGAGCTCGGCGGGAGCCGGAGGAGGTGGCATTCGGGAGCCAAATCAGAAGGAGACCGGGAGGCAGAAGCTCGCGGCTCTGAGGCGCGCACTCCCTTAGCCAGGGATGGGTCTCAGGGCGGCCCAGCCTCTGCCCGGCCCGCCAGGCAGAGACTAAATTGAGCTACCCCATCGTCCTGTGGACGGCCCGGGAGAGGGAAGAACGGACAGATCAGCAGTAGCCTGCCGGCGGGACCTCGCGTCCTGCGCCCCCAGCGCAGCGCCCCCAGCCGGAGCCGCGCCGGGCAAGCCGGCGAGGGAGCTGGGCTGATTGGCGGCCGCCGGCGGCCGGGGGAGGGGGCGCCGCGCTGGGCCATGGCAGGCTCGGAGGCGTCCTAGCCCGAGCCGCGAGCCGGATCCGAGCCCACGCTGCCGCCACCGCTGCCTCTCGGCGCCCGGGCCCCCGCCGCCGCCGCGCCCCCCGCGGGAGATGGAACAGCGGAACCCTCTCGGAGCCCTCGGATACCTGCCGCCGCTGCTGCTGCACGCCCTGCTGCTCTTCGTGGCCGACGGTGAGCGCGGGAACTTTGCTGCCGCGAGGGGCTCGGGCGGGGGAGCCCTTGCCGGGGCCGCCAGAACCGGTCTGTCCCGGTCACCAAGGAGCCGGAGAAGGAAGAGAAGGGGAAGGCTTCACGGTCTCCAGCAATCCCGGTGTGCAGCCCAGGCCCAGAGGGGTAGGGGGAGGAGAGCAGCGAAGGGTCGCCGCAGCGGCGGAGCCCTCTCCGGGGTCATTTGAAGCCAGACAGGTGCTCCAGCGGAAAGGCGGCTTTCGGGGCGCTGGAGCTGGCGCGCCCCAGGCTGGCTCTGACAGTGCGGCTGGGCGCAGGGTAGAAGCCTAAGCTGCCCGTGCCGCCCCGCCGGACCCGGAGGAAAGCAGCCTGCCGCGGTAGCCGGCCTCTGCTGGGGCCGGGCAGCTGTTCGACTGAACTTTGCTAGCTCCTGGGCCACGCTTGTGGCTACGGGGTGGCAAGCATAAAGGCCAGCGAGCCGGGACGCACAGTCTCGCCTAGAGTTGCCCCAGGCCCCCGCCCCACAGTTGGTCACGCCTCTCTCTTCCCCGCCCCCAGCTACATTTACCGAAGTCCCCAAAGATGTGACAGTACGGGAGGGAGACGACATCGAAATGCCCTGCGCCTTCCGGGCTAGCGGAGCCACCTCGTATTCGCTGGAGATTCAGTGGTGGTACCTCAAGGAGCCGCCCCGGGAGCTGCTGCACGAGCTGGCGCTCAGCGTGCCCGGCGCCCGGAGCAAGGTAACCCGCCGCCCAAGCGGCGCCGGCGCTCACCCGGCTCAGGCCC